>CADWAF010000413.1:0-52084 GCA_902984215.1 Willaertia magna
CATTCTTATTTAATTTAATATAATTATTTAATTGTTTAACTAAATGTTCAGTTTCATTATCCATTGGTTCATTCTCACTTGTTGTAATATGTTTAATTCCACATGACATAATAAAACACATTAATTTTTCTTGTTCAATTTGACCTAAAGCAATATATTTCGTTTTTCCCTTAATTGGTTTAATATTTAAATAATCAATAACATTTAATAAATCATATTTTTTTAATAATCTTTCAACTTGCCTTTCTGTCAATCCAGTTAACGTTCTCGATAAATGAAATTCTAAAAATCCATTATTTAATTCTTGTTCTTCCTTTTCTTTAGTTAATAAATAAATTACATGTTCAAAATAACCTAAAGCAACACCAATTGATCTATTTGAATATAAAGTTGAACAAAGAAAATGTTCTTCATTTAAAACTAAATATGGATCTGTTAAATCTAAATGACAACCTAACATTAAAACAATGTTCTTTGCATAAGGCACATAAAAATTAAATTTTTTATCAATCATTTCAAAAAAGTCAGTAATATAATTTAAATTAATTTTCTTAAATAAAAAACAAAATAATAAACGTGATACACTTAATGGTAAAATATTATTAAAAAATAAATTTTCAGAAATCATTTCAAATTCACCATTCTTTATCTTTTCTAACATAATGAATGCACTTTGTAAAGCCTTGTCAATATTAAAATTAAATAAATAAGCTTGTGATAAAGTATGTCTATTATAATAATCATCACTTTCTTTAATTAAATCTAAAAGTAATGGAATTGCTTCATTTAAGGAAGTTCCATCTTTAAATAATTTATCTAAGGAAGATGTTTCATCCTTTTCTGAATTATTTGAAGATGGAGATGAATTTAAATAGAAACGTGGAGAATATAAGCCTGAACTGTTATTATTATTGTTATTGTTATTACTGGAATAATTAATTGTTGAATCTAAAGAAGAAGAAGATGAAAAGAAATAATTGGCCATCTTTGTTTTAATTTATTTAACAAAAATAGAAGAAGATTTTCGTTTTTAAAGATCTGTTTTTAAGGTTGTTGTTTTTGTTTAAAGGGCTTTGAGTTTAATGTGTGTGTAGAGAATGACAGCAAATGTAATTTTTAACTGTAGTACTAGCTAGGTGAGCGTGTCGTGTGTACTTGATTGTCAAAGAGTTTTTATTTTTTTAATAAATTAATTGTTATTATTATTGTAATTATTACTGGAAGAATCATTGTCGGTTAACTGACTGACTGACTGAATGATCATCTGTTAAATCTTTTACTATTTTGTTATTTATTAAGGAAAGGAAGGCCTTACGGTAGATAACCGGTTCAAAAAAAGTCTGTAACGGTTTTTGAACCGGTTTTTTGTAAAATGCTTTTAAAAAAATTTAATCTAATTCCACTTTCTTCTTTGTAAAACACTGTTTTTAATAATTGTCTTAAAAGTTTACCATGTATGTATGTAAAAAAAAATTTGACACGTTTGTTACAAAAGTTCCTCTTGGGTTTTTCTCTAGGAAGATGTATTTTAGTATTCTGAAAGATGTTGATGACATTAAAGACATTGAATGTACCTCAAATTTTATAGGTATCTCTGCCAATAAATTATTTAGTGTTGTTGTTGTTGTTGTTGCAATTAACTCTTACTCTATCCAAAAAGTTTCAAAGATACTCACTGTGGCTTATACAGTAGTTGGTTCAGCAATATTCTTTCATAAATATTCATGTATAAAAAATTTATTAAATTAATTTTTAAATTAATTTTTAAAATTCAATAAAACATTTTTTATTGAAGAACGTAATGTTCGAAAAAAGTTCAAATATCTTCTTGAAAAAAAAAATGTCTACTACAACTTCATCGTCCACTACTTCCACGCTTACCACTCATTTTGTGAATGGACTTTTAACTTGTACTGCAACCACCAACACTTATAAAAGTTCCGAAGATTTAGATTATGATCTAGGAATGTTAACTTGTTTAGATATACATCCAATAGAACAACCAATAACAAAACAAAAATTAATTGAAAGTTCCCGTGAAAATGTTCAATTCTTATTAAATAAACTTTTTGAACTAGAAGGTATAAGAAGTGATGAAAATGGTTTATTAGTTAAATTACCAGATACTAAAATACATCTTCCTAGAGAAAAACCAGTTCCTAAAGAAAAGGAACTAACAAGATGGCAACAATTTATGTTAAGTAAAGGCTTAAAACTAAAAAGCGATAAGAATAGAGAGAAATTAGTTTATGATGCAGTACATGATGAATTTAGACCAAGAGCAGGTTGGGGTAAGGCTAATAATAAAGAAGAAACTGATTGGATTATACCTGCAAAAGAAGGAGATGAAAAGTATGAAGATCCATTCTTACAACGAAAGATTGAAAAGAAGGAAAGACAACAAAAGTTAACTAAAAAACAAATAAAGAATATTGAATCTGGTGCATCTACTAAAGAAGTAAAGGATGCTATGAAATTGAAGGAAAAGTTATTGAAACATCCATCTTCTGTTGAGGCTTCTTCAGCCTTTAAGTTAACAAATGTAAATGGTGGAAGGCTATCATCTAAAAGGGCTAATGTTGAATTGAAGAATGATTTCTTGAATGCTTATGATTTTGTTAGAACAAGTACTGCAAGTATGGGTAAATTTGATAAACGAGTTGCAGGTGAAGATAAATTACCTGTAAAGAAGGGTATTAATCATTTAGTTCGTTCCGGAATGGAAGGAGATTTACAAGTAGATGAGAAGACAAAGGCTATGAAGTTAGCAAGTAGAATTTTAAAGGAAAAGTCAAAGAAGAAGGTTCAATTAAAGACTTCAGCAGTAAATATTTTCCAAAAGTTAACGGAGAAGGATTCGAGAAAGCAAAAGAAGACACATGTGTTAGCTCAAGCTAAAGATAAGTATAAAAAGAAATTGAAACAACAAGATGGAAGTGATTATAAAATTGAAAAGAATAAAAAGTAATTTATTATTTCGAATCCCAGCTTTTTACTTTTTTTCTCTTGTTAACCATCAGTCCAACCCTTCTACAATACGATCTGCGTTAAAAAAAAACACTCCTCACTACAATAACTGGCAACTCGCCATGTATTTTGTTTTCTGTTTTATTATATTAAATATTTAAATATTTCGAGAGGTCAAAACGTGGTTGGGGTGGCCGAGTGGTTAAGGCGCTGGCCTGCTAAGCCAGTGGTGTTTCACCGCGTGGGTTCGAATCCCATCTCCAACGAATTTTAATTTTTATTTTATTAAATTTGTATTTCGCTGACCAAAAAGAAAATCATTTCCAACATTTTCTAATTTAGCCAATTACATACAGCCCTAGTGTCACTTTCGTTGCAGTATTTTCTATGATTAAATTATTATTGTTAGAATTATTTCAATAATCTTATAGCTTGCCTTGAATTCGTTAATGTCCTTGTTTTTGCTTTTGCAAAAAAATTATTTTAATTCAATAAGATTTAAACAAAATGAATTTGGACAACTTTGTAATAAATTAAGGAACAATTGTATTCATTAAAAATTACAACTTGTTGGTTTAACATTGCTACTTTTTATCATACTCTACGTTTTTTATTTACAATTTTAGAGTAAAATATTGTGCTTCTTAAAATCCAGATTCAATTAAATAATCAGCAAACTTATCCAAAGTTCTTGAAGCAATAGAAAAGAAAGGTTCTGAAGTACCGCCTGCAGTCATCTTACCATTCATCATACTTCTATTTGTATTATTAGACGATTCTTTCAATACAACTTTTCCAATTAATAAACATTTCGTTGTAGTTACGCAATAAAACATTTCCTTAGGTAAAATTAAAAACTCTTGTTTATCTTCATCAAAAACCTTATTTAAATCCAAATTCGAAATAATTTCCGAATTTATTGTTGTATTATTCGAACTTAGGGTACTCGTTGTTAATGGAGCTATCGTTGTATTACTGTTCTTATTACTTCTTGGCGTATTAGGGGAGACTGGAGGTGAACTATTTGCATTTAGGCTTGATGGAGATGAAACTGCAGGGGAAGACCAAGTTGCTAATAAACAAAAGTATGGATTAACCTTAAGAACTAAAAAGGGTAGTTCCTTATGAAAAGTTATTATCTTAGGTAAAACTGAAAAGGAAGATGAATCATTTAATATAGAAAGGGATGAAGTTGAACTAAAGGAAGGTGTAGGCGAGGCTTGTATTTCAAATACAAATTGTTGTTGTTCCTTTAAGCCTTGTTGTCCTTCTTTTAAGGTTGATTGCGGTAGAGGTGAGGGATTGCAATTATTTGAATGAGCGAAACCTTCTTGTAGTAGTTGTTGCAATCTTTTTTGTTTTTCTTCTTCTAAAAGGGCCAATACATTTTTTACTTGACTCTTCGTTAGTTCAATTTCTTGGGATTGAGCCCATTTTGTTCCGTTTAATCCGTAAATTGCGCCATGTGAAAAGAGCTGACTCTTTACAATATTTCTGTTTGTATTAAAATTATAAAATTATTAAATATAATATTTGATTGAAATGAAATATTTGTTGATAATAATAATAAATTTGGTAATAAATTTTGTTTACAATATTTTTTTTTTACAAAAATTATTGGTTGACATTTCGGAAACCAAATCCATTTTTTGTATCACACGTTGTTTATTAAATAAATAACTAGTCGCAAAAAAAAACTTACCTATCAATATAGGCTTGCCACAAAGATGACATTTTCTGTATTTTTTAAATTATTGTTGTAAATAGTTGTTTATTGTTTTTTATGAACAATGAAACCAATGAATGATTAATTCTTGTCGTAGAATTTTTTAAAATAATGAACTGTGTGTGATAATAAGAACAAGTAGAAGGAAATTGAGTTTTGAAGGGTATTTGTTTTTATAATGTTTCAAATATTTTTTTTTTAAAAATGTCGAGCTATCAAAACATAAAAGAGGTGAAACTTTTATTTGATCGTTTCCTTAATTTTACTTCAGCTGTCTACATCACGAATATAAAAGTTTCGACGTAGGTGAACTAGGCAGCAAATTAATTTCACTGTGAACAGGAACTGTGTAAAATTTAATCATTTCGCAACATGTGACAATTCGTTTAAATAAATAATTATCACCAAATATTAATTATCATTCCAAAATTGTATTTATTACAAAATACTCATATTATTATCATAATATATTCTTAATTATCTAATATAATTTAAAGTCTTTGAATAACAATAGAAGATGCACCACCTCCACCATTACAAATTGCAGCACAACCAATTTCCTTATCTCTATGTTGTAAAGCACTAATTAAAGTACAAATAATTCTAGCACCTGAACAACCAATTGGATGACCTAAACTTACAGCACCACCAAAGATATTTACATTATTTGGATCTAAATTTAAAATTCTCATATTAGCCAATGCAACAACACTAAATGCTTCATTAAGTTCCCATAAATCAACATCTTGTTTAGTAATACCTGAATGTTTTAATGAAACTGGTACGGCATCACTTGGAGCAATTGGGAACTCAACTGGATCTCTTTCAGCATCACCATAACCTAAAATTCTAGCTAAAGGCTTTAATCCAGCCTTTCTTGCCTTTTCTTCACTCATTAAAACTAATGCAGCACCACCATCAGATAAAGTTGAAGCATTTGCAGGGGTAACAGTACCACCTTCTTCAACTGATAGGAAAGCAGGTTTTAAGGTTGGAACTTTATCAAAATTAATATTTGTATATTCTTCATCTAAACTAATATAAGTTGGAGCATCAGTCTTTTTCTTTCCCGGTATTGCTACGGAAAACATTTCATTCTTCATATAACCCTTTTCATTTGCTTCTTTTGCTCTTTTATAACTTTCAATTGCATATTCATCTTGAGCTTCTCTTGTTAGACCATACATTTTAGCAGTTTGTTCAGCACACCAACCCATATGTTTATGATGGAAAGCATCTGTTAAGCCATCCTTTAAAATTGAATCTATTACTGTTTCATGACCTAATCTATGACCATGACGTGCTTTAGAAAGTAAATATGGAGCATTAGACATTGATTCAAATCCTCCGGCAACTACGCAGTTATGGATACCTAATTCAATAGATTGGGTACCGAACATTACAGCCTTCATACCACTTGCGCACATCTTATTGAGAGTTGTACAAACTGTTTTATCGGATAATCCTGCATGAATACAGGCTTGTCTTGCTGGAGCTTGGCCTAATCCTGAACTAATAACATTACCCATAATAACTTCTTGTACTTCGGACGCTGTAATACCTGCTTGTTGTACTGCAGAACGAATAGATAATGCACCTAGTTTAGTTGCATCAAAGCTTGAAAGTTTACCAAGAAAACTACCGATTGGGGTTCTTTGTGCTGCAACAATGACTGCGCGAGTTTTTAATACTTTAGACATTTTTAAATAATTTTTTTAAAAAAATTAATAACCAAAGCGAATGTTCCTCGCTTTTATATTGAGCCGGAAAGGCATATCGCGTAATTGTAGTTGATTGAACAGAAATTAAGATTACAATTAATGGAATGAAACTTCAGCAAGTAAAACAAGGTTTGTGTGAAACAACAACAACAGCACAACAACATTAATTACTCAAGCAAGAAATAACATTATTCTTTGGTTAGTGTGAATTCTTTGTTTTTGGGTTTTGTTCTTGGCGCCAGAATTGTTAAACAAAAATGAAAAAATGGAAAGACCAAAAACGAAAGTGCCTTTCGGAAAGGTAGATCAAGAAGAAGAAAGGAAGGAAGAGATAGAGAAGAAGAATAATTTAATAAAAGTAAAATCAACAACTAACATAAAAGCAAGAAATATAAACAACTCTTCGAATAACTCAAAATTAACACCAAGTTCAAAAAGTAAATCCTTTACAATGACCGTAAACAAGCCTTACTTTGATTGTTGGGAAGAAAACAAGGGTGGTTTTTTTCTATTAAGTGGAGATACCCCTCCAGTAGTAAGAGAAGCCTTTCTTTCCAAAGGATGGAAAGAATGTTTCGATCCAAACAAAGATTACTGGAACATTTATTGGAGGCCAACTAGGTTCAATAAAACCGAGGCTGAAAATTTGTTGGAAGGAAAGCAATTAGTTAATCATATCATTTCAGGACATTTAATGACTAAGAAGGATTGTTTAGTTAAGGCTATGATACAAATGAAAAAACTATTTGGAGAATCCATTTTCTATTTTACTCCAATTAGTTTTATCTTACCAATTGAAATACAAAAATTTCAGGCTTATTATAATAAGAGAGTAGAAGAAGGGGTAGAGGAGAAAGATAATTTATGGATAATGAAGCCTTCAGATTTAAGTAGAGGAAGAGGTATATTTCTATTATCTAGTTTAGATGAGGCTAGAGATAATATTGAAGGGAACAGTTATGTAGTTCAACATTATATTCCAAATCCTTTATTAATTTATGGATATAAATTTGATTTAAGGATTTATATTTTAATTACATCTTATCATCCGTTAAAAGCTTATATTTATAAAAAGGGATTAGTTAGATTTGCTACTGAGAAATATCAAATAGATGATTTGACAAACAAATGTTGTCACTTAACGAATGCCTCAATCAATAAGTATGGCGAGGAATTTAACAGTGAAAAAGAGGGAATAGGAAAAGGTTCTAAATGGTCATTTCAACAATTAAAAGATTATTTCGAAAAGAATAATATAAGTTGGGGATTAATTTGGAAGAGAATTGAAAATATTATAATGTTAACATTACTGTCATTTGTTTATGATATACCAATTGAAAGTAACAAGTCAACTTTTGAGCTGTACGGTTTTGATATTCTCTTAGATGATTTATTAAATCCACATTTACTGGAAGTAAATTATTCACCATGCCTATCAATAGATAGTGAAATTGATGAAGATGTGAAGAGACCCCTTCTTTTGGATATGATTGATATTTTACAATATGAAATGAGAAATAAATTGTCAGAGAAAGAGAAATTTGAAAGTATTATGAAAGAGTTTAGAATGAAAGAAAATGCAGAAAAGAAAATTTTAAAGAATTTAGCGAGCAATTCAACAAGTATGAACAAAACAACAGCACCAATATACATTTCTAAAAATGGAAACGAATTAAACATGCCTAAGCAAATTGGAGATTATTTACTTCTCTTTCCATTTAACAAAACTGCTGATAAATGTTCTCATTATATGACACATTCTTTTAAGAGAAAAGATACAAGACCATTTAGAGAAATAATTAAACAATTGAAAAAGAGAACAGAAAACAAACCATAAATTATGGGGACACTAAGAAAAGCACAACTGTAAATAATTAGAGTGCATACTTTTGAATATTGAGAAAATTACTTTTAATTCATGAAATACTGGGGTTGAAGAAAATGATTTTTCCAAACTTGAAGTAGATCGTGTAGATTTAAGAATTTTATTATCTTCCTTGAAAGAAGGAACCGTTCATTGGAATAAGTTACTTTTATTGAAACTGGAATTACCAACACCAAAGGATTTTAAAAAATTATTTATTAATTTTGCCTTAATTTCCTACATCTTTACAATAACAATAACAACATTACTATCATTCCAAAGAAATACATTATTATTGACCTACTGTCAATACCATTCATCATTCCAACAGCTGTATTTGACTTTTTAATCTTCCTAGTAACAAAAGGACCATAATCAAATGGAGTATCAAATCCTCTAACCAAACAATTACTTCCACATTTTTCCTTATTATCATTCAACCACTTTTGTAAATCAGAAACATCAGCTACCACTGCATGAGCTTCTTGCCTTAATAACATTGCATAAATCTCATCATAACCAGAAGTAATTGTTTTAAATGTTGCTGCAGGTGCATACCTTTTACCAATATTTCCATAAAAACTTGAATATACCAACACTATAACACCAGTTTGATTTAAATCCTTAATATTCGTAATGGATAACGTTGGATTTTTAGGTCCACGTAAAAAACCGCTTGAACTCGTACCGTAACCACAAAAATATTGTACTTGTTTCAAACGATCCGCATTAATATTCACACTTGAAACACAAACGTCACAACTACCATTATCTACAGCATCACGTAACGTTTCAAAAAATCCAGAATCCGTTGTATTCATTACTTGATAATTTGGTATTAATTTTAAACGATATCTTTCATTTAATTTCTTAACGATAAAATTCCCTACAATTTGGTGCAATTCCGTCCACGGTGAGAATGTACGTTCATAACATAAATTTATTACGGTTCTTGTAAAGGGAAAACTTTTTGGGTATAATGTGGAATAATCAGTAAGTAATGTTAAATCTTTACCTGCAATTGTTTTTGTACATTCAGGAATTGGAAAGATTAATTTTAAATTACGATAAGCTTCTCTGAAGGAATCATCGTCAATCATTTCTATTAATGTTGTTTCAATTGCTTGAACGAATTGTTCTTCAAGTTGATAATCTAATTGTTCTTTGGTTATTAATTCCATTGGTTGTGATGGCATATCAGTATTGTAAAGTGTTAAGTGGTGATTGTCATTATTGCTAAATGCATAACTATTAACGGTTGTCAGATGTAACAATATTGTTATGAGAATTAACAAAAGAAAAGGGGTATTGTGTAAATTCATTGTACGCAAAGTTATGGTAGATAGTAATTATTAGTCTTCTTTCAAAAACAACTCGTTTTCAAACTTGTTGTGAATTTAATTTTTTTAATGGTGATAACTAACGAAAAGAAGATTATAATAACCCAACATTATTATTTAGTTAAATTAGATTACTACATTCCAATTTCTGTTACGGGTACGTTATATTAAGTATTTAAAAAAGTTGCCATATTCGAGTTATTGCACCATATGTGTTGCTGAATTATTTCAATTTAGAAAGAGATATGCCACTTATCAAAAATTGTAGTTTCAAATCAGCTTTTTTTTGGGCATACTTTCCTCATTTAAACATGCAAAATTGTAAAAGAGATGACCAAAAAATTATCGAGATTTGTTTTAAAACATTGTGTAATGTGAAAACTATATGGGATTATTCGTTGTGATCTAGAGGAACGTGTTGTACTTTGTAGAATATTCTTTTAGATTCTACTATTATCACAACAAAAGATCTTTAAAATTTTTGATTGGTGGGATAACGGATTGTTTGGGATTTTTTTTTAACAAAGAATATTTACAATAATCAAAAATTAGCATTTATAAAGAAAGTTTTTAAATGTACACAAATAATTAATTTAAAATTTTAGAAAGAAAATTGATTGTTATAATTAAATTTATAATTTAATAAAATTACAAAAATTAATCCCTAAAACCATCACCAAGCAAGGTCAAAAAACGTCAAGACAATTGACACCATCTAATAAAATATTATTATTGAATCCATCTAAAAAAAAATTAAAAAAAAAAATTAAAAAAAAAAAATGACAATGCTGACAACATCACGTCCCTACAACAACTCGTTGTCACCAACAATGCCGGTAGTAACAATAACCACGTTACTCCGAAAAACATTATTATTTTCAATTTTTATTCTTTTTTATTGTTGTTGTATAACATTTATTAATTGTCAACAACAAATTGTAAATTCTATTCATTTTAATCAATTACCAAATTATAATGGAAAATCACAAATTAATGCTTTTAGTGGATATTTAAAGGATACTAGAAATGGAAATTTATTTTTTTTATATTTTCCAAATGTAGATAAAAAAGCGCCTTTAGTTGTTTGGTTAAAGTAAGTTTTTTTTTTGTGATCAATTTTTTGTAAACTTTTTTTTTTGTAAATATTATTTGTGACTTTATTTACACAAAATTTATTTTTTTTGTAAAAAATTAAAGTGGTGGACCAGGTTGTAGTTCCATGATTGGTCTCTTTTTAGAAATTGGTCCCTTAAAACTAAAAGATACAATTTTAGAAGATAATCCATATAGTTGGACTAAATTTAGTAATTTACTAATTATAGACAATCCCGTAACCTCCGGGTTTTCCTATACAACCTCCGATCCTTCCACCGACACTAATTTCCCAAAATCGGGAACGGAAATCGGTTCCGATCTTTTACATATTTTACAACAATTTTACAATAAATTTCCGGAACTTTTCCCAAATGATTTATACCTTTTCGGAGAAAGTTACGGAGGAAAATATGTAATCTCCGGAGCGGAATCCATCGTTCAACATAATAACAATACTAAAAAAAATCCGAAAATTAACTTAAAAGGAATTGCAATGGGAAATGCTTGGGTTAGTCCGGACATTCAGGAAAGAATTTATGGAGAATTATCTTATATTGTTGGGTTATCGGATTATAGATTGTTGGTGGATTTGAATAAGTAAGTTTGTTGTCAATTTTTTTGTAATGATTTTTTTGTAATGATTTTTTATTGACGTGTAATTGTGACGATTTTATTGGTGACATTTAAAATTTCACATTTTGTGACAAAATTTGTTACAAAATTTGTGACAATTTTAATGCACAATTTTTACAACTATTACAATTTTACAAATATTTTACAAAAAATATAACGTTACAAAAATTAAAAATAATTTTACAAAAATAGTCAAGGACAAGAATGTCACGAATTTATTGAAAAACACATGTATGCAAAAGCAAATTCCGGAGCATGTACCTCCGTTCTCACAAAAATGTTAAATTATGCTGGCGGAGTAAACGCTTACGATTATAGACTCATCGGAACTTATAAAGCTTTACAAAATTTAGAAAATTATTTAAAACAAAACTCCGTAAAGTCCATTTTAAAAATTCCATTAGAAATTAATTATCAACAATGTTCCGATAAAATTTGGAATTTATTTAATTCCGATTTTCAAGTAAATTACGTTCCGAAATTAATTAATTTACTAAATTTAGAAAGTAAAATCTCCGTATTAGTTTACAATGGTCAATTTGATTTAAGATGTTCCGTTTATGGAACTAGTGAATATTTAAGGTTAATGGATTGGTACGGAAGATTTAATTTTAATTTTAATCAACAATTTCCTTATTTAAATAATTTAAATTCTTTACAAAATTTATTACAACAACAAACTTTACAAAATAATTTACAAAATTATAATCAAACGCTTGGGATTGTAAAAAATTATAAACAGTTAACGCAAGTTGTCATCTTTTCGGCCGGACATATGGTTCCGCATGATCAACCGTTTGTTGCGTTGGATATGATGTACCGTTTTACAAGAGGAATTTCTTTTACTCCCGAAAATTCCGTTTCAGGTACCGGTTCACAAACCGGTTCCGAAATTACCAAACCAGCAAACTGTCCAAATTATTGTAGCGGTCACGGAATTTGTCAAAAGGACGGTATTTGTAAATGTCGCGACGGTTTTTACGAATTAGATTGTAGTACTAGCAATCACGTGATTAATTTCGGAAAAGAACAAGTTTACAAAAATAATATTCTTTTCGGAAATACAATCCATTTATATCAATTGCATTTACCAGATTCAGAAATCTCCAAAGGACTTTTCGATTTACATATTCATTTAAAAAAAACTTCCATTTTAGGAAAATTACATCTTTACATTCATACAAGTAAGAAAAATGAAAGTTTTATTGAAAATTTAGATATTGATGAAAGTGATATTGAAAAATTAAGAAAAGTTTTTAAATTTCACGATTTAGAAGATGTTAATGAAAAGTATTTATTTATTAATGAATTGAAAAGAAATGGTATGTTTTTTTTTAATTTTTATTTTAATAATTTATTTAATTTTTATTTATTTTAATAATAATTTTAAATAAAAAAAAGAAACAAGCAAGTTAACATTATTAATAATTAATACAGTTGATACAGAAAGTACATATGATATAATTATTGAATCAAATGTTAGTGGTAAAAAATTAGATAATTATTTAGTTGCAAGTATTGGATTATTTATTACAAGTAGTTTATTTGCATTTGTTTTATTTATTGTTTATGGTTATTTATATTGGACTGATAGACAATTATTAAGAAAATTAAAATATGAATTGGTACCAAATGAATAGTTTTTTAAATTTTATAATTTTTTTAATTTTTAAATTTTATAATTTTTATTTTATAATTTTGTATTTATATATATATTTTGTTGTAACATAATAAATATTTATTTTCTAAACATAATTACTTTTGTTATACTATACCATTGTAAAATAGCGTAACGGAAAGGAGGAGTTGCGAGCGAGTGGGGAGTTTAAATGATTTTTAATTGAAAGTTAAAAAAAAAATGAAGAAATTTGAAATTGTTGCATGTTTCTTGTTGCTGGCCGTTACTCTTCTCCATGTCGCTTCTTCTGCAGCAACAATTAATGTAATGACCATTTACTGTACAAAATCAAAACCAATCAATAATTATATTGAAAATCCATTAACTGGTTCCTATTTCACTTATACTCTTCACCAAGAAGATGCCGATGCCAGTACTGCAAACAAGCCTTCTAACAAGGCTGAAAAGGATAATTATCCATTAGATAGTTTTATTATCGGAAAGTTTAAAGATCAATTCAATAGTACAGGTTGGATGCATTTACATACTCTATCAGTAACTTCAAGTACAAGTGAATGTGGAGATAATGAATTAGATCAAGTATTTGGACATGGTATTGCAGAAGGTTATTTAACTAAAACTCAAATTTATCATTTCTTTCAAAATCAATATAGTAATTGGAAGTTTACTTCAAAGAAATATAAAGTAAAGGAAAGTATTGTTAAAGCTTTTGGTTTGAAAGGGTAAGTAAATATATTTGAGTTATTTTTTTTATTAAATTGCGGACGGCTTTTCAACTGATATGGACTGTACAATTGATTTTTGAATACAAAAAAAATTACAAAAAAATTTACAAAAAAATTACAAAAAAATTTACAAATAAATTACAAAAAATTTACAAATTTTAATAAAATTAATAATTTAGTGAAGGATTAGAACAAGTTGAAAAATTACCAAATACAAACTATTTTTATCCAAAAGCCTTATTACAATTTATGAAAAATAATTATGGTTGGATAGAATCTCAAATTACTTTAAATAGTAATTCAGATAATTATTGGAAACAAATTGGAAATATTTATATGCAATTTAATGGATTAGTTCAAGGTTATTTAGAAAAGGCAAAAGAAGATAAAGTAGATAAAGAATTATCTTGGATTGATTTATATATTTTAAATGCTGCTGGAGATATGGAAACTTTAGAAGAGGCTATTCATGATAAGAATACAACAAGAATCTTTTCCGATAAGAAGATGATGAAGAAGGCTAACAATAAGGCTAAGGCTAGTAACAAGGCTAACAATAAGGCTAATAATGACAATGGTGAATTTAATTTACCAGATGAACCACCAATGACTGATTGTAGTGCACTAGTTAAATTATCATCCGATTGTTTAGAATTATTTTCTGGTCATACAACATGGCGTGGTTATAATATAATTAATAAGATGTGGAAAGTATATGATTTAAGATTATCTAATGTTGCAAGTAATAGAGTTTCATTTGCTAGTTCACCTTCTTTCCAAAGTAGTAAAGATGATTTTTATATAATGAATCCAACAGGATTAGTTTCAATGGAAACTACAAATAGTATATTTAATTTAACTTTATATGATAAATTAACTTATCGTTCCGTATTTACTTGGATGAGAAGTATTTTAGCTAATAGATTAGCTACAAATGGTGATGAATGGACTAATTTATTTGCTAGATATAATTCCGGTACTTATAATAAGTAAGTTTTTATTTTTATATTATTTATTTTTATACTTTTATTTTATATACTTTTAATATAATAATACAAAATAATGAACAGTCAATGGATGGTAGTTGACTATAAATTATTTACTCCAGGACAATGTAATTTAAAACCAGGTACTTTATGGATTATTGAACAAATTCCAGGATTAACTTTACGTCAAGATGTTACTCCAATCTTAACGAAACAAACCTTTTGGTCTTCTTATAATATTCCTTATTTCCAACAAATTTATAATATTTCCGGTTATATTCAAGCAAAAGATAAATATGGTAATGAAATGGATTACAATTTATGTTCAAGAGCTCAAATATTTAAGCGGGAACAAGCTAAAGTTCAATCAGCAATGGATTGGCGCTCTTTTGGTAGAGTTTTACAATTTAACGAATTTGAAAGTGATCCTTTAAGTAAGGGAGATCCAGCAAATGCAATTTCTTCAAGATATGATTTAAGAAAAGAGAGATATGCTGCATTTGGAGGTATCGATACTAAATTAACTTATTTTAGTAAATTATGGAAAGAGAATAGTGGTTATGGTATTTGTGGACCAACTCATCAAAGTTTGAAACCATTTACTTGGAAGGATAGTAGATGGAATGGTATTGTACATTTAGGTCAACCAGAGGTATATGATTTTGATTGGATTGATTTACATCAACATGATTTATAAACATTTGATTGTTATTTATTAATTATTATGTGTTGCTGCATATGATGTTCAAAACTAACAAAACAACACAGCTCGTTTTCTTTTGTTTCCTTTCATTTAATGTTATACATTATTATAAATTGTTTATTCTTTTATTTTAAACGGTTGGGGCGGCCGAGCGGTCAATACAAAACTATTGCTTTTTCTGTTTTATTATAAAATATTTAAATATTTCGAGAGGTGAAAACGTGGTTGGGGTGGCCGAGTGGTTAAGGCGCTGGCCTGCTAAGCCAGTGGTGTTTCACCGCGTGGGTTCGAATCCCATCTCCAACGAATTTTAATTTTCCTCGTTACCGAAGTAAATTTTACAATTCTTCATTAATTTGCATTGTAATATCACATAAAGTTATTACTCTTTGATTTGCATATTCATTTAATTTATTTAAATATAAACGTAAATCTTTCTCTTTAATAAACCACATTAATTTTTACAATCATTGTAAAAAAATAATTTATTACTTACCAACTAATAAATTATTTATTCTAAATTGATCTTCCTTATTTAATTGTTCAATTCCATAAATTTTCTTTCCTTTTTCTTTGACTGTTTAAATTTTTCAAATAATTTTTCATCTTTCACCCAATCTTTAAATTTATTGTAAAGATATTAAAGTTAAATTAATAATTATAACATTTACCTTCAAAGTTATACCAAATAGGAAAAATTCCATCAAAAAATTTACTTTGTTCAAATATTCCAATACGTAAAGCGTTTTTTTCAATTTTCCTTTTTGTTAATATACATGTTGATCTATTAGATTTCCTATCAATAAAAAAAAAACAAATTTATCCATTAGGGTTTCGTTATTGATTGTTGTTTTCAATAACTCACTTACGCATATTCTATTAAATAATCACCAACAACGAATTGCCTAATTGCTGCGTCACTCATTTTTTCCTTAAACAACTGGAAATAAAGATTTTTTTCAAAACACTATCAAAATTTATCCGATGAGACGGAATCGAACCGCCGACCACAGGATAACAGAACTTTCTACAGTCCCATGCTCTACCAGCTGAGCTATCATCGGTCATGCTATTCTTCCCAAATTAATTTATGACTTTATTTAAAACTATGTTGTTGGCTTGAAATTCCTTGATTTAAAAGAATTTCAGGCTTGACTTTAACCAACAAAAAATGTCACAAATTTCAACAGATAATCAACAACAACCACAACAACAACCTCCCATCCACATTCAAACACTAATCGATTTCTTAACACAAGCTCTCTGCGGTACCATTATCGCTCTCAAACGTTGTGGTATAGAACAAACAACTACTAATTATAAAGGTGTAGTTAGAGCACAATTCGCTAACTATTTAAATATGTGTTGGATTAGTTTATTAAAACAAGATGACAATTACGTGATTGATACTTTTACAAAAATAAATCATAAAAGTCCAATCTGTTTAATTCATGCAATGATGTTTATTGGAAATCAAATCCTTCCAGAAGAACCAATTTTAATTGGTAGTTCAAGTAAAGTACCAAATTTGGATTTAACAAGAAATTTAATTTCAGAAATTTGTAGAAATGCTTTACAACAAATGGATTTGGAAGAGTTATTGGGACATGAATGTAGTGGAAAATCTTTGGAAGAGGAACGTGAAGAGTGGCTTGAAAAGGGAGCTAGAGAGGACGATGTAATTTTTATTTTAAAATAAACACCTTTATGGAAATGTGACATTTATTATTTTGTAAAAAATTTGATTCTGAAATTACAATTTAGACCTAATTAAAGAAAAAAAGAAGGTGAACACTCCACCAATAGAACAACAATAATTGCAAGTTGTAAAAATATCTTTTAATTACATTTTTAGTATCATTCTTCATTGAAATTAAAGTTTTTAAAAAAACCATAATCAACAACAGTTTCTCATTTGATCAACCGGTACAGTTTAAAAATTATTAAGAATTTCCTTTGCTGTTGACGTTACCGGCATAGTCAACTTGAAACTGGTGGCTTTGTTTCCTCTTAACGATGGTAGACGATGCCCCAAAACTCTCAGAGACAAAGCGGTGTTCAATTTTTATTAATTTTTTTGAATAATTATTTATTGTTACAATTTTTAAAACTCATATTGCTTTAATTACAATAAACCTTTTACAATATGAAAATGACAAATTTAAATTACAAGCTTTATTTAAAATTAATAAACAATAACATTACTATCATTACACAACATGTCAATAATAATAAATTTAAAGTTATTGCTGCACCGGTAGATGTCACAATTCTATTTGTCACAAATGTTCCAAATACATAAGGTGAATCAAATCCTTTAAATAAACAATCACTTCCACATCTTTCTTTATTTTTTGTAAACCAAATATATAAATCTGTCACGTCACCAATATAAATATGTGCTTTTCTTGCAATAATTAAATTTAATTTGTAAATCGATTGATTGGGATGAATGGTTGTTGTTGTGTTGCTTTCACTAGTTGCTGCATTGTTATAAGAAGAAACAAACATTTGGAAAACAACCTTGACTTAAAAAAAGCTGCAACTACAGGCGAGATAAATGTTTTCATTTAGAGCTATTGGTGTTTGTTGTTAGTTTTTTTTAGCAATGCGTGAAATTTTTTTAACAGTCAATTACTTTAATTACTTGTGTCATGCAAAATATAGCATATTAAATTTTTCTTTCAGTCCAGAGAGGTATAAGCATGATCTGACAGATGATTTTTGTAAAAAGGTATTTCAAGTTATTCATAGACAAAAAAAGTCATGAAGGGGAATTTTTAACAAATAACAACAAGCAACAGGTTCATAATTTTTCAATGCTTTAGAATAGTATCTTTGTTAATCGGATGCCCGCTTAGCTCAGTTGGTAGAGCGTGAGACTGAAGATCTTAAGGTCGCTAGTTCGATCCTGGCAGCGGGCATAAAATTTTTGTTGGCATTTTCAAATGATCCTGGCAGCGGGCATAAAATTTATATCCAAAACAAATAAATTTACCAAATGCCATTTTACAAAATCACACAACACACATTAATTTATGTCATGAAGCTGAAAATCAATATCCATGGATGGATTTATTTAAAATTGTTGGTGAATTTATTACAAAAAATTTAAATAAACGTTATAGTTTAAATTTATTACCAAATATAATTCAAATGGACACTTCACAAGGCTATTTTGAAACTTTACAACAAGCAAGCGACAATGGACAATGTGATATTGTAATAAGTGCAGTCAACCACAATGATGAACGTGCAAAACAAGTTCAATTTCAATGTCCTTATGGTTCTAGCTCTCCAGGATTTATTCGTTCTTCATTAGATCCAAATATTAAAATACAAAACTTAAAAGATATTAATCAAACCATTACAAAGAATGATACTTTATTTGGAGATGGAAAAATTAAAGTAATTGTTTATTCAGATTATTATGAATCTTTAATTTTACAAAAATATTCAAATAAAGTACAAATTATTCATGCTTTTACTGGAGATGCTTTAGAAGATTTAATTATTGCAAGAAAAGCACATATTTATATTGGTGATGTTACTGATTTATATATTTGGTTTACTAAAAATAAAGAAAGATGTGGAAGTGATTGTTTATTCAAAGGATTTGATTCACCTTATGTATTTGGAACATTTGTGACAAATAGAATTGTGACATCTTACGGTGCAGCAATAACTTTAAATTTTAATTTATTATTATTGACTTGTTGTGTAATGATAGCAATGTTATTGTTTGTACAATAATTAATTTTAAATAAAGCTTGTAATTTAAATTGTCATTTTCATATTGTGAAAGGTTTATTGTAATTAAGGCAATATGAGTTTTAAAATTTGTAACAATAATAAATTAATAATAATGTTCAAAAAAATTAACAACAATTGAACATCGCTATGGGAGAAAAGTTAACCAATAATTGTTCAAAAAAATTAAAATTGAATATCTCTTTGTCTATGCGTTTTCGGTTTCATTTATCATCTTAACGAGAAAACAAAGCCGATTCCAGTTGACTATGCCGGTAACATCAACTACAAAGGATATTCTTAATGATTTTCAAACCATATCGGTTGAGTAAGGGGCAGCTGTTACAATTCCAATGTTAATTATGGTTTTTTACAAATTTTAAATTCAAGAGTGGAAGTTTACTAAAAATGTAACTCTACCAATTTTATTATTATCAGCACTTTCCTTATACGCCGTATAAATCAGTTCATTATTTCTATTTACAGCTTAAAGATGTCAAATTACACTGAAGCAAACTCAACATAACAAGCGTTTAAGAACAAATTTTAATATAAACCCCTAAAGATATAAAATATGACATATTTTTATTGCAATGTACCCGTATTAAAACGGTAACTTTTACAATAAATTATCTAAAAAGTTTTCCACTTGTTGTCTACAAATTCTTAATGAAAGTGAATGTAGCTCTATAATAACTACTTGTAAACTCAATATTCGGTTGTAAACCATTAATTCCATAAAATATCCAAATTCCACACAAGTTTGCTAAGTCTAAGTTTTAGTACCTGCATTAACATTTAAAGGATAAATTCTTTTAATTCATTAATCATTTTCTAAACAAGATGCTTCTTCTTGTTGTTCTTGTGAATATAATTTAACCCAATTTGCAAATGCTTTTAATGCATCATCGTTAACATTTTCAACAATATTACACATTGAAGTAATATTTTATATTTCTATTAACATCCATTGAAGAACTAGGTGCTTTTTGACCTAAAACAATAAACACAAAGTGAAAAGCAGTTGGACTACCTTTTGTTGACATTTTTAATTGAAATATCTCATCAATTTCAGTCAATTTCTTTTTGTTTCCATGAAACTGTAAGCCTGTTTGAAGGGAACATAATTAATTAATGAATTACTTTATGAAGCGCTATCAGGAGCCCGCTTAGCTCAGTTGGTAGAGCGTGAGACTGAAGATCTTAAGGTCGCTAGTTCGATCCTGGCAGCGGGCATAAAATTTTTGTTGGCATTTTTTTTTGGTATCTAATAAATATGTGAGGATGACCTCAGGTTTTAAATCATAATGATTTTTTGGTTTTGTTTCAATGTACATAATTGCTCTTTATAATTTTACCAAATCCATAAAAATTATCCGATGAGACGGAATCGAACCGCCGACCACAGGATAACAGCTCTTTCTACAGTCCCATGCTCTACCAGCTGAGCTATCATCGGATTTATATTTTCACTCTTTAACAAAAATCAAAACAAAAATTTTAAAAAATGAAAGAAAAAACTATTTTGTTGTTAAACTTTATTTTCTGACTTCTCAGACTGAGCGGTTGCCTCTTTCAACTCTTTGTTATTTGCATTTACTACTCTCAATTTAAGTGAATCAAGTGTTAAATTATCTAAAGGTGAGACGGAATCGAACCGCCGACCACAGGATTACAGCACTTTCTACAGTCCCATGCTCTACCAGCTGAGCTATCATCGGTTTATGCAAAGAATCAAAATATTGTTTTAAGAATCCCTTCTTTTGATGAATTGCCATTGCGGTTCTTTAAGTTTTTCGGTTTCCCAACACCCAATTCCTTTTTTCATTAATCAATATAATAATCAATATCACTTTCATCAAATGGAAAATTACAATTTTCATTTAAACAAATTAAAATACTTTCCTTTTCATTCATTCTTACACTTTTCATTAATGATCCACATTTACCACATTTCCATTTATTATTTTCTTCTTGTTGTTGTTTATTATTATTATTACCTATATTATTATTATTATTATTACTTGTTGTTGTTGTGTTATTAATTTTCTCCGTATGATTATTCATGAATCAAATAATAATAATTTTTCTTTTAAAACTGCCGTTGCGGTATGACTTTATTATTCACACAAAATTTTTTTTTTTTAAATTATTCCAATCAATTTGTTGTTTGTATTCAACAAAAAAATTGCCATTTCATTCCTTCGCTTCCTTGTCGTTATCATTATTGTATTCAAAAAGTTATTCTCTTTCATTCCGATAAATAAAACAAAACTATAATTAACAAAATAATAATAATAATTAATAATAATACAACAATAAATAATTAAAACCTATAATTAATACAACAAAAAAAAAAAATAATTAATACAACAAAAGAATGCCACTATTACATTCAAAAGTTCATTATCCTTCCCTTCACAAAATAAATAATTCCTTCAAATCCATCATACAACATTCCTCATCATTATCATCAACATTCATATCACTTAAACACTATCACACTTCATTAATGATTACTCATTTCAATAAATCCAAATCTACTTCACTATTACTAAATGAAGAAAGAATGAATCCAATAGATAAATCTTTAATTAAACAACATTTAAAAAATTATAAAAAATTACAAAAAAAAGAAATGAAAGAAAATTTAAATCAACAAATTAAAATTCAAAAACAAGAAAAATTAACAAAACAATTATCTAAATTAGGATTATTAAATAACAATTCTAAAAATAGTGTGATTGATAAAAATAGTATTGCATATTTATTTAGAAATAGAAATGAAATTATTAAAGAAAATAAAAATAATATTATAAATTTATATTTATTTAAAAATAAATCTTTAAATAAATCTTTAAATTCAAAAAAGGAAATGAATAGATTTAAAATGGCATCTACTTTTAAAAAATATTTAAATCAAATTATTAGTGATCCAAGTTATAATAAAGATGACAGATTAAGAAATACTTTAATTACAAATATATACATTTCAGAAAAGGAATATAATACCGTTTATATTAAATGGATGTTACCTAATTATGGTAATTCTTTTTATAATGAAACTATTAATCATTTAGAAAATTATTCAACAAATATGGAATTAACAAATTTAGAATTAAATCAAAATAGTCCAGAAATTTACAAAATTGAAAAGATAAATAATTTATTTAATCAAGCAAGTGGATTTTTTAGTTCCTTATTAAGTAAACATTTAGATTTAAAATATGCACCTAAATTAATATTTTCACCAATTATTACAAATATAGAAGAATTAGAATATTTACCTGAAAGTTTACAAAATAAATATAATGCAATTATAGAATTAAAAAAAACATTTGATTATTTAAGTTTACAAAATGATGGAATTTATGATAAAAATTTATTAATTATTGAACAATTGGAATGTGATGAATTTAGATGTGATATGAAATTATTTAATAATGAAAAGAAAGATAAGGTGATTCATTTAAATTTGGATGGTTCATTAAATTTGGAAAGGTTGAATACTAAAAATGGTAATGGTGGAAATGCTAAAAATGGTGAAGAGAATAGTTTAAAGGGAAAAAAAATTATGAGAAGAAGACCATTGAGTGCATTGACATTTTAAATTTTTAATAAATTTTTTAATAAATTTTTTAATAAATTTTTTATTTTTTTTGTAATAAATATTCTAAAAATGTTAATCTTTCTTTTAATTGTTCATTTTCCAATTTTAATAATTTCATTTCCTTTTCTAAATAATTTAATCTATTTTCATAAGCTTCCACTTTCTTTAAAACAATTGAAAATAATTTATTAAAAGGTCTTTTTAAATAAATTATAATTTCCAAATTAAATAATTGATCAAATTTTATACTTTTTAATTCACTTAATGGATTATAATCAATTGTATTTAATTCTTCCATTTTCTCAAAAAATAACATACTTAATACATCTGATACTTGTGAAACTAAAAAGAATGAATTTTGTGTAATTTGTTTACATATTCATTACTATCTATAGTAAATGACCATATTTGATTATTTATTTCATTTTTAGCTTCTAATATTAATTGATTTTCTTTTTCATTTGTAATCATTGTAAATAATAATACTTGTTCATTTACTTCAATATGAATGGATCTTTTCATTTTTTTTTATTTTTTAATTGTTGTCATGTGGAATTTATAATTAATGATGATGATATAGAGATGGTGTCGGAATGGCATGTTGATGAAAATCATATACTTCCAATTCATTATTATTATCAACACCACCACCAACATTACCTTTATTATCATTCATAGTATTATTTTTATTATTTTTATTACCAATTATAGTAGTATTGTTATTATTATTAGGTAAATAACCTAATCTTTCAAATAATTCTTTATCTTTACTATTTGAATTAATAGTAATATCTAATTGATTATTTCTATCATAAACAGTTCTAAATCTTTCTTCCAATTGATTTAAAGGAACTTTTAATTTTGCACCAATTTTTAAATTACTTCTTTCCAATGGATCAATTCTATCAATATAAACTTCACTTAATTTTTTAGGTGATTTTGTAAAGATTTGTCTTGCTTTAATTGCTGGAAATGTATATGGTGGATCATTAGGATATGGTATATAATAATGTTCTGTATTTAATTTATTATTATTTAATTGATTATTTAATTTTCTATAAATTTCCAAATCGGAAGGAGGTGTCATGTAGTGTGGTCTTTCACCAAAATATGGTGATAATACATTCATTAAATTTCTTTTATTTCTTTTTATTATTATTGTTTTGTTATTACTATTGTTGTTGTCAATAATATTGGATAAAGAAGAAGATTGTTTATTTCTATTATTATTATACATTTTAAATCCAGTTAATAAACTAATTACAAAAGTAAGGATTTGAAAAAAGAGAGAAGTATAAATGGAATTATTTCTTGTCATTTTTATTTAATTTATTTATTCTTCCTTTGTCTTTTCTTCTAAGCCTTCTTGAACTAAAGTATTATTCTCATTAGCAAGACTATCAACAATTGTATCAACAACAATAGAATGATTATCATTATTAATAACATTTAAATAATTATTAAATAAATTTGGATATTCTTCTGGATCAGCTAATGCTTCAGCAATAGATTTTAATCTT
Organism: Willaertia magna; assembly: GCA_902984215.1. NCBI lineage: Eukaryota > Heterolobosea > Eutetramitea > Acrasida > Naegleriidae > Willaertia > Willaertia magna. The sequence goes on from CADWAF010000413.1 coordinate 24,280, forward strand.
TGACTACTAACATTAGATAATTTATCATTATTACTTCCCTTCTTTAAATCTTCTCTCCAAATCTTAACAACTCTACTCATTTCTTTAGGACAATAAGTTCTGGCAAATAATGCAGCTTCTGGAATACGATTAGATTCAATTAATAAATTAATACAATTATTTAAATCATTTAATAAATAATAACACATAAATGTAATATTATTTTTAGTAGATAATTTAACTAAATGTTTTAAACCATTTAAATTACCTGTTGATGAATATAATAATAATAATGCACCATAATCTTTACCATTAATAAAACATTCTTCACTTAATTTTAAATTATATTGTGATAATGCTAATTGACCTAATTGTTTCCATTTCATTTCTAAATTATTTAAATCATCTTCTTCTAAATGACTATCTTTAATTAATTGATATGCAATATCTAATTTATTTAATTGAATTGCAATATTAAATTTATGATCATTATCTTGTGATACTTCTAATGCTAATTCTTTATATCCTTGTAAATCTAAAAATTTAGCTAATTTATTATATTCTTCTTTTGGAATAGTTGTAATTATATTTTTAGCTAAATTTAAATCTCCTCTAATAATTGCAGTTTCATAATTTAATACATTTATATATAATTTATAACTTGTAATATTTCTATCTTTATCCATAATATATATTCTATTATGTTTAGTAACATATCCTAAAAAGTAATGTTTACTATCATCTAATATAGTAATAGTTGTAATCTCTCCTCCAATTAAATAATTTAATCTATTATCATTATTAGTATAAATAAAACATTCTCCTACCCATTGTCCTTCTCTAATCTTTTCTTCAATATGATGTTCTAATATTAATGATTCTTCAATTTGTACATCTTCTTCTTTTTTAGTAGTACTAGTTGACAATAATTTTAATGTAGATTTTACTAAATTTAAATTAAATTTTAAAATATAAAATTCATTTTCAGTAGCAAATAAAACATAATCACCATCTTCATTCCAATAAACTTTTCTAGGTACAACAGATATATTTCTAATCATTTGACAAGTATCCCAATCATAAAAACAAATAAATTCATTACTACAAATACCTAATAAATGTCCACCAAATATTTGTTTTGGATTAAAAAATGGTTTAAATACTTTAACTTCTTTAAAATCTTTATAAATTTTAATTTCATTTTGTTTTGTTCTAACTGCATATTGTCCAGATTGATTACTCCAAACTAATTCTTCACCATTACCATATGTTTTACTTCTCATTGATATAGAAGTATAAATAATAAAATCACCACCACCTACTGCACTAATAAATCTACCTTTATGATCATATACCATTTGTTCTGGATAAATATCTATACATCCCATATCTTTACTTGTTGTTGTTACATGTTCTTCAATGATTGTTGTGTTATCTTTATTGTTATCACTTGTACTTTTATCACTTGTAGTAGTAGAAAGTACAGGTTCTTTAATTGTAATTTGTTGAATTTCATTATTTAAAGCAAAAGTAATCTTTCCTTTTCTATCCATTGTAACAATAGGATTATCTTTTGATAATCTTAAAACTAAAGTACCTAAATCACATGCAACAGCTAATTTTGAATTCTCTAAATTAAAAGATAAACCCCATACTCTCTCTAAAGAATAATTTAAAGTTTTTAATAATTTAAAAGTATGTGAATTATAAATATTAATAGTATGATCTTCACTTCCAGTAATAATAATAGGTAATTTTGGATGAAAACAACAACATGTAACATTATGTGCATGATTCTCTAAAGTTTGTACACAATGTTTAGTTTGATAATCCCAAATCTTTACAATCATATCATCTGAAGCAGAAATTAAAAAAGGTTTATCTTGTCCATAATAAAAATCAATAAAATTTATACCCTTTTCATGACCTTGTAAAGTAAAATTAGGTTGATCAGAATGATAAATATTCCAAATTCTAATTAAACCATCTAATGAACAAGAAGCAAATAAATTTGTATCTTTTGGATTAAATACAACATTCATTACATAATGTGAATGTCCTTCAAATTTTTTAATACATTTCCATCTATCTTCCCAATCCCATAATCTAATAGTTGTATCATCAGATGATGTTAAGATATATGGTTTAGTTGGATGTACTGCTATTGATCTAATATAATCTTCATGTGCTTCAAATTCTCTTTCCTTTTCCATTGTATTATAATTATATATTCTTATACAATGATCATCACTACCTGTAATTATCCAACGTTTACGTGGAATAAATTTAGCACATCTTACAGGTAAATCACTAACATCAAAGGTTTTAATTATTTGTTTGGTTTTAATATCATGAATAGTTACAGTACCATTAAAATAACTACTTAATACCCATGGTTCTGTTGGATGTAAATCTACACTTTTCACTCTATACTCTGATCTAGCAATTAATTTTTCTTTAATATCTAATCGATTCATTTTTGTATGTTAATTAATCTCTACCTCTCTCTATGCTAGATATTTTTTTGTATTTTTTTTTTGTATTTTTTTTAAAGTTTTTTTGGCTGAGAAAGTTGTATTCGGGTGGATGTGGAAGGCTTGTTTGGTTAGGTTGTTGTTAGAATAATAATATGATGTCATCATGGAAGCTTATTGGAGATGAAGGTATGGTTTAAAAACAAGATTAATATTTTAATGAATTGTACAATCAAGAAGGAAGTATTTAATTAATTAATAGCAATTTGCATCACTAAAATAATTTGCATCAGAATTCAAAATGATTAAAACTGAAATACTAGAACAAAAAAAAATTTTAAAGTGCGTACATTATCACACAGATAGTTATAATTAATTAAAAAACCAAATGCCAAAACTTCCATTCGACCTTAATGAAGTATTTGATCCCGAAGCAAGTAGTAGTGATGAAGAAGAAGAAGAAGAAGAAATAAACAATAATATAAATGATACTAACAATACAAATAGTAATACAAATAATAAAGAATTATTGACAAATATTCAACAAGAAATTCAACAAGAAGAAGAACAACAATTCATACAAAAACAACAAGAAGAAGAAATACAACAACAACAATTAAATGAAGATTTAACACAAACATTTATTCAACAACAACAACAACAATTAGATGAAGAAATTGAATCTTTTCTTAATACAACAGATTTAATTGATTTTGAAATGAATGACATTGTAACAAATAATAATAATAATAATAATAATAATGAAATAAATAATAATATAGACAATACAAATAATAATTATTTAAATATTGTAAATAATGAAATGAATGAAAATAATACAAATAATATAGAGAATAATAATATAGATATTATAATAAATAGTAACAATAATAATAATAATTATGAAGTGAATGAAATGAATGAAAATAATCATATTGTAAATATAAATGGGAAAGAAGAAGAAGAAGAAGTAGAATTTAATAATAATACAATTGATAACATTATTGACAATAATTCAAATGATAACAATAATAACAATAATACAAATAATAACATTAATAATTCAAATGATAGTGATAATACAAATGATAAAAATAATATTGAAATTACAGTTATTGAGGATAATATTGTTGTTGAAGAAATTAATGAAAATGAAATTTATGAAATTACAGAAATTATTGATGACGATGACAATGAAATGAATGATGAAGAAGTTATCGTTACAAAAACAATAACAACAAACAATAAGAATAATAATAATACAAATGATAGTGAAATTATTGAAATTGAAGATAATGATGACAATGCCTCAATATTATTAGATGACGAAGATGAAGAAGAAAATAAGAAAGAAGAAGAGGTAATAAATATTAATAATAATGACAATAATGAAACAACAATGCAACAACAAGAAGAAAATGTAATTCAAATAAAAGAGGTTATGGAAGAAGAAAGTAATGAAATAAAGGAAATTAATAATGACAATAATAATGACAATATAATAACAATGAATGATAATGTACAACAACAACAACTACTAGATGATGGTGTAGAAATGTCAATTATTGAACCATTAAATCAACAACAATTACAACAATCACCACAACAACTACAACAACAACAAAATGAAATGTCAATAGAACCAACAACAATAATTCAACAAAAAGAAGAAGAAGAACAACAACTACAACAACAACAAGAAGAATTAAATAATGATTCTATATTATTAGAGAATGACAATAATAATACAGTAAATAATATTGATTATTATCAAGAAATAATTAATAAAAAGGAAAGACAAAAACAAAAAGAATTGGAAAAGAAATTAAAATTAAATATAGTAACTTCTAAAATTGGAGATACCATTCTTGTTAAAAATTTAAAAGACAAACAACCTTCCCTTAAACGTAAACGAATAAATAAAAAAGAACAATTAGAAGATGAAAATATTGAAGAATCTGATGATGATGAGGAAGATCAAGAAGAAGAAGAAGAAGATGAAAATGACGAAGAAGAAGAAGATGATGAATTATTTAATTTTCGTGCAATTAAATATTATAAAGAAGATAATAATAATTTAATAAGGGAAAATGAAGAAGATAAAAATGAGGAAGAAGATGAGGAACAGAATGAGGAAGAAGAATGTTTTAATTTTATGTACAATTCAAAAGAAGAATTTGAAAGAGAAAAACAATTATTTGAACAAAAAAGAATTACGAAAGAGGAAGATGATATAAAAAGTAATAGTGATGAAGATACTGATTATTTTGAATCAGAAGAAGAAGAAAATAATAATAACAATCAAGAAGAAGAAGAAGATGATGAAATGATTGAAGAATCTAATAGTAGTAGTGGTAGTGGTGGAGAAGAACGAGAGCAACAAGAACAACAACAACAAAAAAATGAATTAGAAAATGAATTGGAAAAATTAATGAAAGAAAAAGTTGAATATTTACATAATGTTCATTTCAATCAATTAAAAAAGGAAAAAATTTATAAAAAGTATATTTTAGAAAAGAATTTTACAATAACACAATTAAAAGAAAAATTAATTTTTTATAAACAACAATTAAATCAAACTAAAATTGAAATTTTACAAAATAATTCCAAATTAGAAAATAAAAATTTAAATTTAATTTTTAAAATTTTAAAAAGACAAATAAAATATGAAGTATTACTTTTACTTATTGATGAACCACCAATAATAGCACCATTTCCAAATAAGAAAGTTAATGTAAATAAACAACAACAACAATTAAATAAAGAAAGGAAAGAGTTATTGGATGATATGAATGATTTTATTGATGATTCAAATATGGAAGATGAAGAAATTAATTTAAAAGATTCATTAATGAATCAATCACCATCACAATTAGAAACCTCATTACAATCACCAAATAGAGAAGAAGAAGCAATTAAAATTAAAAAGATTAAATATCATATTATTCCAAATCAAAATGGAAAGAATATTATTTTAGGAAATGAATTTTTTAATAATTTAAATTTTAAAAAGTTATTAAATGGAACGGTTGGAATTTGTGAAATTTTAGAAAAGAAAATTCCTTATCATTTTATAAATATAGTAATGAATCAAAAAGTAAAAAAATCTGCACAACAATTCAAACAACAACAAGAAGAAGAAAAAGAAAAAGAAAATGTAAATGTGTCACAATTAAATACTTTATTAAATGAATATAAAGATGTTACTAATTATGGAAATTTAAATATTAAAATACCTTCAAATATAGATGCAATGGATCATCAAATAGATGGTTTATTATTTGGAATAAAACAATTAAAAGATAAAAAATCATTTATTATTGCTCATGAAATGGGTTTAGGTAAAACATTAACAACATTATTATTATTTTTAAATTATAATTTATTAACCAAAAAGGGAAGTTTAAAATATTTAATTTTAACAACAAAATCAAATTTAAATAGATTTATAGATGATTATAATTATTTCTTTAAAAATAATTATCATTTTATTGAAAATATTATTAAAATTGAATCATCAAATGAATTAGATAAATTAAATAATTATAATAATGGTATAGTTTTAATGTCACATCGTTTATTATTAGATATTTTAAAAAATGAAGAAATTAAAAATAGAATTTTAAAAATTAATTTTAATTTTTTTGTAATTGATGAAGCACAAATTATAAAGAATGATAAAACACAAACTTATAATTCTTTTATGGAAATTAAAACTGAATTTAAAATTTTATTAAGTGGAACTCCATTACAAAATAGTTTAGGTGATTTATTTAATTTAATTAAATTTATTAAAAATAAAATGATTTTAAATGATAAAGAATTTGAAAATGAATTTATTAAATATTTTAATAATAATCCTATAAATAGTAAATTAAATAAATTTAGATTAAAATTATTTACTTTATTATTTAATGATTCTATTCATAGAGTTTTATTTAAAGAATCTAAATTAATGGATATAAAAAAATATCAACATTTAATTTTTTATAAACCAAATTTAGAAATTTTAAATATTTATGATATTTTACAAAATAAAAATGTAAATTTCTTTACTTTAAATAAAACTTTAAGAGTAATTTTAGATGCAGGTTCCTTTATTTATAATTATTCTTCTAAAAATAGTAATAATACTATAATTGAAGAACAATTTGAAGAAGAAATGATAGAAGAAGAAATAATGAATGAACAAATAAAGAAAAATATTTATAATAGTATTACTTCATTAGTAGATAAAGAAATTATTCCTTTAAATATAGAAATTAAAGAAAATAATAAAATTAAAATTTTACAAAATTTAATAAATTCCATAAAAGTAAATGATGAAACTGATCAAATTGTAATATTTACCAATTATATTAGTTATTTACCATTTTTAATTAATGAATTAAAAATTGATTATAAAATTGAAATGTTTACTGGAACGTTAACTACCAAACAAAGAAATGAAATTCTATTTAAATTTAAAAATAAAGAAATTGACATTTTATTTGTTAGTAAAAAAGTTGGTGGTGTTGGTATTGATTTATCAAATGCTAATCATGTAATATTTTATAATTTAGATTTTAATTATACAAATGATTTACAATGTATAAGTAGATGTTATAGAAATAAACAATTAAAAGATGTACATGTTTATACTTTATTGGGAATGGTTAATTTAGATATTAATTTAAAAATGGAATGTCATGTAAAGAAAGCAACAATGATTAATTATGTTTTAGATAATATATTTATTAAGAATAAATTGAGTGGTGATAATTTTTTTGAAAATTGTAAAGAGAGAATGAAGGGTTATTTAGATAAATTTATAATTTTGGATACTTTTATGGCTGGTGATAATGACGAAAAGGATGAATTATTAATAGGTCAAGATAATTTAATAACTAGTGATAATGAAGAAGTAGATGATGAAGGATTTAAATGTCATTGTAATGAATTTTTTAAAAGATATCCACATTTAAAAAAATTAAATTTTTTTAATTAATGCAATATATAAACAAGTATTACTTTGAGAAATAGATGGTAAAATTCTAACTGTATTTTTTAAAATATTACTTTCTATATATGGTATATTTAATTCATTTATATCTAAAAATGGATGAATTAATTCAATTTCATTATTAAATAAATTAATTAAATAATTTACAATATTTTCATTTTGTTCAATTGTAAAACTACATGTACAATATAATAAATATCCATTTTTAGAAAGTAAATTAAAACCATTTAAAATTAATTTCTTTTGTAAAGTTGTAATATTTTCCATATTTTGTAAAGTATATTGTATTTGTTTTTCATTATTTTTAAAATAATCAATTCTTCCATCTGTAGTACATTCTGCATCTACAATTACAATATTAAATTTTTTATTTTTTGTAAAGTAATTTAAATTTTGTTGTAAAGTATTATTTAAATATTTTAAATTTTTATCAAAATTACAAAAATCATAAATTAAAATTCCTTCTTTAGGTATTTCTTTTAATTTTTCAATATATTTATATCTATTAACTATTTTAGGAATATTTTCATTACAATAAATTGTTGAATCTCCTAAAATTAATTTAAAATTTTTAATTTTTAATTTCTTTAAAATATTTTTAGTTGTCATTAATCTATGATAAGAATTATCAATTCCAAAAATAATAAAATTAAAAATAGAATGAAAAATATCATAAATTAAAAAAGATTTCATTCCAGGAGCACAACATAAATCAATTATGGAAATTTCTTCTTCTTCTTCTTTTAGTAATTCTAATTGTTGTTTAATTTTTGGAAATATTCCTTCAAAAATTAAAATAGTATAAATACTAGAAATATCTATTCCAATAATTTTACCTAATTTATAACAATTTAATTTATTAATTGTAATATCTTTTAAAATAGCATAAATATTATATTTTTTTAAAATTGTTATTAATTCAATATTTAAATTTTTAAATTCTAAAAATATTTCATTTTCTATAGTTGATAATATTTTAATATATCTATATTTAGTATTTGTAAAGTATTCTTCAATATTAACGTTATAGTTATTACAAAATTGTTGTAGAGATGAAAGTGGTGTTGTTGTTTGGTTATCGGAATTGTTGTTGCATTCGTTGTTAGTGGTAGATGTTTCTTCCCAGCTTTCCATTTTTTTTCGAGTCCTTTATCACTTTTAAAATAAAGAAATCTATTTTAATATGAAATGAATAAGGTTAGAATATTCAACTAAATAGTTTAATATGTTAATGACTAATTAGAATTTGTAAGTTAAGAAACCTTTGTATATTATCTTTCAATCAGCAATTATTTAATTTCATAAAGGATAGTTTAATAAGATAATTTAGTTTACTTTTGTCACAACCATTTGTTTTTTAAAACCTATATAAAGAATCTTGTAAAAATCGGTAATGAAAATGATTTTAAGAAAAAGAATAATTCTTTTACTGAAATAAAGAAGCTACAGAAAATAAACAACATTTGTTTTTCAAATTGCAGTACTGTAATTTTTTTAAATTTATGTATTTATATTAATATACATACATTGCTATTAGAAATAATTTTTATTATCTAATTTAATTTAAAAACAGTATTTTATTTATTATCATTATTTATATTTCGTTCTGGAATATAAATTAATTTTATTTATGTAAATTAGTCAAGGTAAGTATTGTTTTCAATTTATTTTCAGATGTATAATAGATTACACATTATGTTTAATTATTAATAAATTCTTAAAATATTATCAAAAACTATTAATAAAGAATGATTTAAACTGAGAATACTATTTTATAAAGTATATTATTTTATTGTAATATATGGTTAAATATTGTTAAATATTAAACGGGCGATGATAATACTGATAATAATGTTATATATTTTATTAACACAAAATATTTATATCATATTATTTATTGTATCTTACTGAACAAAAAGTTTTTCGTAAATAAACACTAGTCATAATTACGTCACAAATAAATGTCCCTTTTATTACTATACTGTCTCCGTACCCAAAAATAATGCTACGGAATAAAACTAATTTAAAACCCAAAGTACAAGTTATCAACACACCGTAAAATATGAAAAGATTCAACAGAAAAGTTATTATATAACCATTTCGAACAGCTGTATTTTGTTATTTTACCGTTTCTTGAATTATATATTAAAATATAATAAAAACTGAATATATCTATAGATTTACCAAGAAATAATAATATACCTTTAAAATTAATAAATTAAATATTATAACAACACTCTGTAAATTTGTATTCTTGGTAAATGATGGATTTTTAAATATCTTTAAACTGTCATTCTTTACATTATTTTTATCAATAATATTTAATCTATCTTTATATTTTTAACTTATATATAATAAACTAAAAAAATATAAATAAAAAATATAAATGTTTTTTTAATTCTTGAATACTCAGTATTTTTAATTAATCAGGTTTAACTTTTAATAATAAAGATAAAACTAAAAATATTATTTAGAATATCCTGACCTCACAGTTCCAGCAATTTTGATGACAGTGCCATTTGTCTTAATTTTATGAATAGTACTTGTCAGTCCATAAATAATTTCTAGATTGTTTCTAACGTATAAATGTAACTTTCACTATTTCCACAATTCCTGTGTTTAAATTTAGTTTTTTAATTGTATTACCATCTTTCAAATATACAATACCTTGTTTTGTAATATAAATTTTTTGGGACTGGAAAATGTTGCTGTGTTTTCAACAACTTCCAAGTATCCACTTGTTGTAATTTTCTTAATTTTATTAGAATTTAATTCTGTAAAATAAACTTCATTGTTATAAACTCCAAAACCAGTGAGAGTTGAAATTGGGCTTTGTTTTGCAATTCCACTGTCTATTACCCCATTTATCCTGTTCAGCTAAAATTTAATTTTAACAGTTCCATCTTCCTTAATTTTGCAAATCATTCTATTTATTCTGTCTTCAAAATATATTTCATGTAACAGGTTGTATATTTATATCTTTGGCGTTCCAAGCATCATGGTTACTACCGCCAACTAATGCAATAATATTTCCAAGTCTGGCAAATTTATGTTGACATTAACTAAAATTCAATTTTTACAATTATTTTCTTTTTTTTCTTCTTTAAAGATTATGTATGTTTTTTATTGTTTATATAGTGTATGTAATATTTAAAAATTTTAGATTTATTTTTGTTTATTGTTATATTAATTAAAAATAATATTTTATAAACTGTAATAAGCTTTAATTTTAAACGGTTTTAAAACATTTTTTGTTTCCAAAATAAACATGCAGGTCCTAAAACGTATTGCGTCGACCGGGAATCGAACCCGGGTCGCAGCGATGGCAACGCTGCATTCTACCACTAAACCATCGACGCTCCTGTAGTACATGAAAAAATTGTAAGTTAAAAAGATTTAATCTAGCAATTCAATCAAAAGCGAAGTGTGTTGTTTTTGGGGAACTGAAAAAGAAAATGACTGGCAACAAACCATCCTCCACCAACACCCCCAATACTTCCGAAGAACCAACAACAACATCCACTCCACAACAACAACAACATAATACAACAACATTAAATAACATTAATTATTACTTACAAGATTATCGTAAACATGCATCAGATAAATCAAAATATAAAATCATTGATCCAAACTATAAAAGACCAAAAGTTTTTGAATTGTGGGAAAAATTTACCTTTTGTAATTTTCAATCTTTACCTCCAAATAATAATAATATTAACACTAATAACACTTCTACAGTAAATAATGATAATAATAATTTAACATCTTTTGAAAAGTATAATTCTTCACTTTCATTTAATAATAATTTAAATAATAATAATAATTTAAATAATAATAATGGATGTAGAGGATTATATAGAAGAATTACTGATTTAATGGAAGATAGTTATTTTTTATATTATGAATTTAGACATAAAAATAATTCAACAATAGATAAATAAATTATTAAATAGTATTATATACATTATTAAATAAAATATTAAATGATTTAAAATTTTGTTTTCATTTTTCTTTTTCATTCATTCCTATTCATTGTTTAAAATGTGTTACAAAATTGAGTTAAAAAAAATTATTTCAATTTTTGTTCAAAATTACAACTTTCTTATTTAAAGAAACACAATTAAAAAATTGTAAAAAGGGTAAAAACAAAATTTGGTAAAGAATTTCAGGGTAAAAAAACCATTGTAAAATTTTTAAACATGTAAACTTTGTAAAATTCTTTAAAAACAAGAAAGAACAGAAAAAACATTTATTATATAAAGTAAATTATTGTAAAAATATTTTGTAAAAAAAAGTCAACAACAACAACAAAAAAGTAAAAGTAAACAAAATAAATATATAACACTAGTAAACAAATATAACGTAAAAATAAAAAAACCTAAAATTAAACCTTTTGTAAAAATATAAAAAATAGTTAAAAAATTATTGCATTACATTTCCTCTACCACCACCTCTATAATATCCACCACCTCTTCCTCTATATCCACCACTACCTCTTCCTCTACTACTACTTCCTCTAAAATGTCCACTACCACTACCACCACTATTATTATTGTATGGTGGAGGAGGTACAAAATTATTATTTGTAGCACTACCATAATATGTAGTACTTGTAGTTGTATAATTATTATTCGATTGAACTGTTGGATATGCAGGATGGATCGTAATATTTCTAATTGGTTCTGCAAAATTAATATTAATATGGTGATCATTTACTTTTATATCATTTAATAATACTAATGCAGTAATAGCATCATTAATAGAAGGTAATGTTACAGTTGCCATTTTAGTTCTTAATTTTGGTTTATGTCCAAAGAATTTGACCTGTTCCATTTTAATATTTGCAATACCTAAAAAGTAAGATTCTAACTCTTCACTAGTTGTATCAATTTGTATATTACTTATACATAACATTTTATTTGGTTCTGTTATGTGATCTAAATTCTTTAAAGATCCAATTGCACTTCCTAATCTGAAACGATGTAATGGATGATCATAATAAGTTTCAAATAATTCACCAATAAGTAAATGATAATTACTATAATTTGTATTTTCAATATTTAATAAAGTATTAGTTGATGGTGGTGTTGATGAATAAATATCTAAATTTGGAAAAGTTTCATTAATATCAATTAAATTAGTAAATGAAATATTAAATACTTCACCAAATAAAGAATAATTATTATTTAAAAAATTAAAACTACGATTAGCTCCTTCTATATTTGTAAATTGTATTAATGCATATGGAATATTACCTAAAAATGATATTTTAATTTTAATTACATCTCCATAAATACCAAATAATAAAAATAAAACATTACAATTTACTTTTTTAGAAGTAAAACCATCAACATATAAAATTGTAGAATTATTATTATTATTTTTATATTCTATAGTTGGATAATTATAATTTTCTAAATTTAAATTATTTAATTTACTTTTAATTATTATAATATTATTTAAATTATTTAATTGTTCATAAATATTATTGTAATCATTTATATTATTAAATTCTATTAATATTCTTTTAGATTTATCTATATTAGGTAATTCTAATAATTTAAAATTTAAATTTAATAAATAATAATTAAATAATTTATCTAAAAATGTTAAATCTTTAATTATTAAATATAATATCTTATTATTTATAGAATTATTATTATAATTAGGATATACTATATTTATTAATGAATTATCATTATTATTTAAAATTAAATTTAATAAATATTTATTATCATTATAAATAATACCAATATCATAATATAAATAAATAAATATTAAAGTAGAATGTAAATCAATAAATTCAATTAATAAATTATTATTATTTAAATAAATATATTTTAATACACAATCTTTATATGGCATTATAGATTGTAAAAATTGTATAGAAGGTGGAATAATAGTACCAACATTACCACTTGTATTATTTTTATCTATTATTACTTGTTGTTGTTGATCTGAAGAATGGAGATTATCTTGTTGTTTTGTAATTGTTAATAATACAGAAGTACTTCCATGAAATAATTGTTGTTGAATGGCATTTTTTGTATTCTCATGAATGGAAAGTCTTAATTTTTTTTTATTGAATCCCATAATAATATTTGAATTATTTAAATAATTATTACCACTAACACTACCACTAACACTGCCACTTGCATTAACACTACTACTTGTAGGTAAATGACTGGTAGGATTAGTACTACTTGTAGAAGAAGAAGATAAAGAAGGATAGTGATGATGATGTGAATAATTAGTAGATGAACGTTCATCATCGGAAGAATAACCACCAATGGATGGTGGTGGATTTTGTTGTGAATGATGAGAATGATGATCATAAGGTTGTTGTTGTTGTTGATAGTGTTGTGAATGTTGTGAATGATGACGTTGTTGTTGAGAATAAGAATGATGATGTTCATCTAAATAAGTACCATAATTTCTCTTTTTTGCTGTTGGATTATTATTATTATCAATTACATCTCGTTCGGAATTTTGTTGTTGTTGTTGTTCGTATAGTGGTGTATAGTCAGGACTATTATTGTTATTGCTGTTATTAACCATTATTTTTGTTATTTTGTTTGTGGTTATTTTTTTTTTTAACAATTTTTTTTTGTTAATTTTTTTTAATTTTTTTTTTTAAAATGTGGATTGATGCCTTAAAATTATTAAGAAATTATTAATCAAAGACATTTTAAGCAGGTTCAATTTAATTACAAAAAAAATAAAAATTAAAAAAATAAAAAATAAAAAAAAATGCCAAAAGAAAAAAGACATTCCTCACAACACACTTCTTCCTCATCATCACCACTATCTAACTTTTCGGGATTTAAAGCCTTTCAAAATAATAACACAAATCAACAACAATTAAATAAAAATAAATTTAAAGAATATGTAAATACAACTTATCATCAACCACAAAACTTTTTAAATGAAACAAATAAAAAAATTGAAAAATTAAATGATAGAAATGATCCTTTTGAAAAATATAGAATAAAAAAAACTTTAATGGATAATGAAAATGAATATACTTCTAAATGGAGAGATATTATACAAAATGGTTTAAGTCCAGATCGTATTGATCCTTTTATTAGTCAAAAGAATAATCTTTTAAATACAAATAAAGAAAAGAATAATACTGAAAAGAGAAGTTATGCCGAAATTTATGAAAATAATAAATTAGATAGAGAAAAAAAACATTTATTATTAGAAATAAAGAGGAATAATAATAGTACTTCTTCTAATTATAGTAGTAATGAAAATAAAGAAGATCTTACTATAAATTGTGGAATATCTTTTGAACTATCCGGAATATTAGGAAATCAAATGAATACAATTAATCAAAAAGGAACTATATTAAAATGGCAACCAACACCTGAAATAGTATTACCTTCTAAAACAATAGATCCAAATATACCCAAATGGTCACTTTATTTACTAAAAAACGAAAAGGTAATTCCTAATGAAAAACCAATCCAACTAAATTTACAAAAAAGTTGGCTCTTCGGTAGAGATTCCGATTGTTGTGATATTTTATTAAAAGATATTTCTTGTAGTAAACAACATGCCATTCTATGTTTCCGTAAAATAAAACATAATACAACTTTAAATATAGAATACAAAATTAAACCATTTTTAATTGATTTACAAAGTACAAATGGTACATTTTTAAATAATAAAAAAATAGAAGAGAGTAGATATTATGAATTAAAAGAATTTGACATTATTACATTTGGAAATCAAAATAATACAAATATAGAATATATGATATTAAATGATCAATCTAAATTTAATTGATTTTTTAATTGTTTAATAATTTCATTATTTTCTAAATTATTTAATAAATTATTTAATTGTTGTAATTGATTTAAATTATAAATAGATAATTGATTTAAAGAAATATTATGTAATATTTTTAAAATAATTAAATTAATATTTTCATTTAAATTTTCATTTAATAAATTTAATAATTTATCAATTAAATTTCTTTCATTATTTAATAAATTTAATAAAATTTCCTTATCTGAAGTTAAATTAATTAAAATTCCACAAACAGAATAAATTATATCTTCATTTAAATGATCAATCATTATAATTAATGCTTCATCAATCCTTGATTTATTCATATATTCTCTAATGAAATGATCTTTACTTAAATTACCAAATGTTCTAGTTGTTTCATATACTATATCTAAATGTTCATGAAATAATAAATTACCTAATATAGATGTTAATTTAATTCTATTTTTATATAATTCATTCAATTCATTATTTAATTCATTATTAAAAGAATAAAAAGATAGATTTGTAATACATCTCAAAATATTTAATAATAATTCTTCACTAATTTCATTTTGTTTTTCAATCAATTTCATTAATGATTCAATTACAGTTGGATTACTGGCAATCAATCTACCTTGTTCTTCATCCATTGATATATTAGCAATTAATCTAATTAATTTAATTAATAAATCATCTACATTATCTTTACTAATCATTTGATTATTCTCTACACAATTACCATTTATAGAATGATTATTATTCATCATAATATTTAAATATAAATCACAATAATTATTTAATAAATAAAATAATAATTCCAAATCTTTAATTTTCTCTTCTTGTTCTTCATATCCATAAAAAGTAACATTTCCCAACACAAATAATATTCTTACTAAAATTGGAATATTATTTAAATGTTCTTTCATTACATTCATTAAACATAACTTAAAATTCTTAATATTTATCATTTCTTTATTACAATTATCAAATAAACTTAATTTACTTAATACTCTTGAAGTATTATGTATAAATTCGGAATGTAAAATTAATTCATTCATTAATAAATGAATATTATCAATTACGTTATATTCTAAAAATAAATTTGAACTTGAACTTTTAATTGCTAAATTTCTTAATGTAGCCATTACTTGAACTAATAATTGTGCTTGTTTATTTATTTTATCTAAATTATTTATAGTAGTGTTATTATTATTTAAATTATTACTATTTATAGAATTATTTAATTTAATATCTTTTAAAGCATTAATTAATAATAAAGATAAAAATGAAATACAATTATTTTTAATTAATAATTTTTGATTTTTTAAATCATAACTTATATTTTTTAAAATACCTATTGTAAATAATAAAATTTCCCAATTTTCCTTTTTTGAATGTTCATTACTATTTTTAGTATCAACATTACCAAATTTATTATTTTCAATTAAATTTAATAAATTTATAATTATTCGTTCATCATTAAAATATTTATCATATTTTTCTTGTTTACTTAATTTAAATAATAATTTAATTGTAAATAATTTAATATTTTCTATATTTAGTTTTAAAATTATATTACTTGTTAAAATTAAAATATTTATATTTTTATTATTTAAATCCATAAATTTACTTAATTGTTCAATTATTTTAATTTTATTAAAATTTCCATTTATAGTAATTTCATTATAAATATTATTTAAATTGTTTACAACATCAATATCATTATTAATTTCATTTAAATATTTTTCAACCTTTCCATTTTCAGTAATATTTCCGTCATTACCATAATTAGAAGATGACGATACCGAAGATAAAGAAGATCTTCTATTTAAAGGATTTAATTTAATATCAAAATTAGATAAATTATTTATTGAAAAAGAAGATGTTGGTCTACTACTATATTCATTTTCTAAAAATAGTTTTCTTTCGGGATCTCTAGGAGTATAAGGTCGACTTGGTTTTAATATGGAAGGTCTATAATTATTATTATTACCAATTATAGTACTTGTTGTTGTATTGTTAGACGAATTTATATTTTCGTTATTATTATTTTGAATTAAATTTCTTGCTTCTGCAATTACATTTTGTATTGAACTTCTTAGAACAGGAGTATTGTTATTATTATTGTTATTATTTATAGTATTCATTTCGTTCATTAAGCTAGTTGATATTGTTGTTGTTGTATTAGGAGAAGATGGTTTTGTATTGGGAGAGGAAGGTTTTGTATTACTGTTGTTATTGTTGTTGTTATTGGGAGAATTTTGAAAGGACCTTGGCCTCATTGTATTTTTGTATTTTTTTTTGTAGAAATTTTGGCGCCTAATTTTTTGCAAACGGAAACAAAGAAATTGGGAGTGATCCATCATCTAAATTGACTATTATGTTTTGTTGTTGGCGACTAAAAAAAAGTAAATATAAAAAATAAATTATTAAATAAATTAGATAATTAAAAACTATTCTTTAGCTCTACACCTCACTCCAATACTCGGCACATTTTTTGGGTAAGTTACCGCCCACAAAGCAAACAAGCAAAAGCAACAAAAAGCAAAAGAAAAGATTTTCAGACTCGTATCATTAGTTGTTTAAATATCAGGAGCGTCGATGGTTTAGTGGTAGAATGCAGCGTTGCCATCGCTGCGACCCGGGTTCGATTCCCGGTCGACGCAAGTATCCTTTTTTAATGCAACCCCAAACCTGCACCTTTTTTCATCTAACTTGTTGAGTTCAAAAAGCTCAACAACAATAAAAAAAAATTAAAAAAAAAATGCAACAACAACAAGACTCT
This sequence comes from Willaertia magna, assembly GCA_902984215.1. Lineage (NCBI taxonomy): Eukaryota > Heterolobosea > Eutetramitea > Acrasida > Naegleriidae > Willaertia > Willaertia magna. Next base: position 42,299 of record CADWAF010000413.1, read on the forward strand.
AATAACGCTCCACTCATCTCTCAACAAGCAGTATTTCAAAAAACAAGTAAAAGTGAATTATTAAAAACACCTGTCCGCGGTTATAATTTCAATAACGAATTAGAAAAAGATAATCTAACTAAAGATATTAATTATGATTCACTTTTAGATTCATTCTACTCTACAGGTTTCCAAGCTACTAATTTTGGTGAAGCCATTGAAGTAATTAATAAAATGTTAAGATGGAGATTAAGTGATGAACCAATGGATGGAACTGAATCAGAACCATATAATGATATAAATGTTAGAAAACAAACGAAATGTAAGATATTCCTTGGACATACTTCAAATATGGTATCCTGTGGAGTGAGAGAGATTATTAAATATTTAGTTCAACATTCATTAGTTGATATTATCGTTACTACATGCGGAGCAATTGAGGAGGATTTAATGAAATGTATGAATGATACTTATTTGGGTGATTTTAATTTAGATGGTAAATCGTTAAGATTACAAGGTATTAATAGAATTGGTAATTTATTAATTGCGAATGATAATTATTGCCAATTTGAGGATTGGATTATGCCAATTTTAGATCAAATGCATAAAGAGCAAGTTGAGGAAGGAAAGATTTGGTCTCCTTCTTCAATGATTAATAGATTTGGTAAAGAGATCAATAATGAAGATTCTATTCTATATTGGGCATATAAAAATAATATAAAAGTATTTTGTCCTGCTTTAATTGATGGATCTTTAGGAGATATGTTATATTTCCATTCTTTTAAATACGAAGATGGAAAGGGTTTAATATGCGATCTAGTTCAAGATATTCGATCCTTAAATAATGAAGCTGTTCGTTCAAAAAAGACTGGAATGATTATTTTGGGAGGTGGAGTAATTAAACATCATGTTTGTAATGCTAATTTAATGAGAAATGGTGCTGATTTTACTGTTTATATTAATACTGCACAAGAATTTGATGGAAGTGATAGTGGTGCTAGACCTGATGAGGCTGTAAGTTGGGGAAAGATTAGAGTTGATACAAAGGCTGTTAAGATTCATGGTGATGCTACTTTAATATTCCCTTTATTAGTAGCAAAGACTTTTGTTAAATATCATAAAGAACAATTATTAAAGAAGGAACAAGAAAAGGAAGAATTGGTTTAAATTATTTTAATAAAAGACTATTTTAATAGATTTTTGTATTCTCCATTTTGGACAAGTTAAATTTTTTTAAAAATTTATTTAAAAATGTGGCATTCAAATTTAGCGGGAATATAATTAATGAGATTCAAATTCAATAACCGATCGAATAAAACTATATAAATAAAAACCAAATAAAATAACATAATAAATAATATGAGCAATAGCTTCCTTCTTTCTCTTTCCAATTTCTCTATATAAATCCGTTGGATCTAATTCATATGATTTATCTAAATAACATTTAATATGATAAATAATAATTGGTACATTTAAAATTAATGCAATATATGTTGAATTAAAAAAGACTGATAAAATTACAAATAATAAGATATGTGTAATATATTCAATCTTAATCATTATATTAACATTCTTACAAAGTGACATACTACTAATTTGATTATGTTCATATTCTAAGAATGATATTAACTTTTATTATCATTGTTGTTGTTGGATAATGATTAATTAATTAATTTGATGATGATACTTACATAGATACCATTTAAGAATGGATGGACAATACTAAATAACCAAACTAACAGCCAAAGAATGAATATCATTTTTTCTTTTTTTTTAAAAAATTTTTTTTATTTTTAATGTTTCCGAAACAAACAACCAGTTGATGATGAGGCAAGCCAAAAGAAACACAACAAACAACAAGGCATTGATACCTAATAATCTCTACAAAGCAAAAGGTTCCAAATACGTATCCTTGTTATTATTAAATAAAATAAAATTACAATTTATTAAAGTGATACCAATTGTGAATGATTTTTTAAAATATTATCAGTTACTTGTGATACCGTTTGACAAATAGAACCAATTTGATTATCCCAAATCTGTAAATTTTCAGATCCACTTTCAAAATAAATAATATTATCAATTTGATCAATAGATCCAGGCATACGATCTTCACTAACCATTTTACTTGCAATCTTCTCAGCTTCTGCTCCAGAAATTCTTAATAAATTACCCAATTCTTCAAAAGTAATATTATTATAAATCTTACTTGCTGCTAATAAATTATGTTCAATAGTTGCTGCTTCTAATGTAGTTTTACCTGCTGCATCTGTTGCTTTATGATGATCTTTTAAATGTTTTTCAATTGCTTTTACTTCATTTGGTCTTAAAATTCTACCTAAATACATCTTTTCTAAAGCAGGAAATAATTCTAATTGTGCACATCTTTCATCTTTAAATAACATTGCTAGGACACGTGAACGATCTGGACCTGCTTTTGCTAAAATTGCACAAACTGCTGCATTATTTAAAACTGCTAATTGTTCTTCTTCAATAACTAATTGTGAAGTTTTATAGTAACGACGTGCTGCAGTTAAAAAATCTCTTTTCAAATCAGATAACGTAGAAAAACAAAAAGAATACAAAACTTGTAAATTATTATCTTTCACTTCATCAATGTGATGAGCAACACGATTAATAAAACTTTCTGCATAAGCACTTTCACCTGCACCTAAATATAATTGTGAAACTTCTAAACATAGAGCGACACCTGAATCTCTATCGTTTTGTAAAACGGTATCAAATTCAATGGAAGATAATTGTTGAGCTGCACGTACATAATTTTCTTCGAATTGTCTAATATCACGAGCTAAATTTTTACGTAAAGTGATATTAGCGTCGAAGAAAGTGGAATTGGCTAATGGTTTAATTAAATCTAAAGATTCTTCGTGTGTTTTAATTCTTAATTTTGGATCTTCAATATTAATTAGTTCGTTAGCGTAACTTTCCATTGATTGTCTACTGACGATAGTTGGAATACTACTATCAGAGACTATTTATGATAGTTTTGTATTGAATTTTTGTATGATTTAGTGTAAAAAGGTTAGGATGGTGGATATGGTTAGGTTTGGGTTATTGGGGAGATGATAATTACTTACTATGTTTTACAAAATCTATTAATCCTTGTTTATTTCCTTTAGTAATCAAGTCTTTTACATGATTTTGATATTCTGAAATACGTTTTTCAGTATCGGTAATGGATGCAATTTGTGCTAATGAACTCATTTTTTATAATTTTTTTTAATTGATCAAATTTTTTTGTATTTTTTTTTTAATTTTTTTTTTGTATTCTTCTTCTTTACATCTCAGTGTGGAGCTGTTGATAGAGGGAACATGCAAGTGCATTTCAATGACTTTCTATTTTTTTGTAAAAATTTCAAAGTTCTTTGCATTGTAGTGTTAATTTAAATATTTATTTTGTTAATAAAGTTAAATAGTTAATAAAGTAATTATTGTTGTTTGATACAGTTATGTGTTTAGGATTAATTAAATAAATACGTGTTTTTTAATTATTTATTGATTAAATAAATAATTTAAATAAAAAAAGAAAATGCATATCTTTGTAACTGTAGGAACCACCAAATTTGAAGATTTAATTAAAGTGTTAAGTAAACAACAAGTTTTATCTTCTCTCTATGAATTAGGTTATACTTCCATTACTTTTCAAATAGGTGAAGGTATTTATGAACCAAATTCAAGTGTTATCTTTCCATCACAATCACAATCGCAACAACAACAACAAGATGACAACAATACTAACCATACTAATAAACAACAACCGCAACAACCACAACAAACCAAACAACAACACATTCAAATTAATTATTTTCGTAAAAAACCATCCATTTCTGAAGATATGAAACAATCCAATTTAATAATTACTGCAGCAGGTGCAGGTAATTTATTTGAAGCATTATCCATTCAAAGACAACAACAACAACAATCCAATACTAACAATAACACCAACAACATTCATAATAATAACACTAACATTAATAATAATATTAAAATTATTGCAGTACCCAATGAAACATTAATGGGTAATCATCAATTAGAATTAGCTAAAGCTTTAGATGAAAATAGAAATGTTTACATGTTAAGAATAAAAGATTTTGAACATGTCATTATAAATGAAAAGGAAGAATTAAAGAGAAAATTAAATGAATTAATTCCATTAGAGAAAGCAAATACCAATGCTTTTAGAAAAATAGTTGATGAAGAAATGATGATTTAAATATTCTATCCTTTTTTTGGAATTTATTTAGATTAATTTATATTTTTGTTTATTTTAGTTTTTATTTTAGTTTTAGAAAAGAAGAAGAAGAAGAAGAAGAATACAAAAAAAAATTCAAATTTATTTGTTTCTTTTAAAAAGACTTTTAGAAGAAGATTTAAATATTGTATGATTTTTAATAAAAAAATAATAAAAATAAACCATAATAATAACCTTTAAAAACATGAAATTAAAAAATCAATAAAAAAAATTTAATGAAGAGTTGGTTTTTTAATTAATTGTTTTTCTTTTTGAGTATAATAAACCCATAAATTAAATGCTCTATCATATTCTGAATTTTTCTTTAAAGTTAAACCATAACTTGGTCCCATAACAAGATTATGTAAAAGTTTAGTTGCAGTAAAGGTTGCGGCAACAAAAACTAAACCAGTAATTGGTTGAAAAGTTCTTTGATAAGCAACAATACCAGAAACTATACTTGTACCTAAAGCAATATTATTTCCCATTTGTCTATGTTTTTTTCTTTGTATTCCATAATTTTTATATTCAGGTACTTGTTCAATAAATTGATTTTCTAATTGTTGTTTTTCTCTATAGGAAAGTGTTGTTCTTGGATAGGTACCGGTTAGTGAAAGTGACATTTTTTTTTTTAATTTTTTTTTTGAGTTTTTTTTTTTAATTGATTATTTTTTAATGGATTTAAATATTCGCCTTCAATGCAATGCAGACCCGGTACTTGAAGCAGTTTGTTGTTTCCAATTATTTAAATTATTGTTAAATACCTTGTAACAAACGCTTGTTGTGTTGATCTACAACAGTGATTATTATTAACATCAAAATAATCTCGAAAGGTCTTTAGAAATAATTGTGCTGATCTCATGCCAATTTAAATATTAAAAAAAAAATTAATAAAAAAAAAAAAAAATGGATCAAAATAACAATAATTATTTACCATTTACTTTAAATGATATAAATATTCAACAATTACCAATTTATGAAACTTTATTAAAAGAAAATGAAAACATAAAAATTAATGATCTTATCAACCAATTACCAAGTAAACGTATTTTAATATTTGGTAGTGGAAATTTTGGTATGGCCCTAGCTTATCATTTAGCTACATTAAATCAACAACAACAAGAAGAAAAAAATCAAATTACCATTTTTAGTAGAGATTTAAATGTTGTAAATAATATAAATGAAAATCATTGTAATCCAAAATATTTAAAACAATTAGATTTACCCGCCAATATTAAGGCTACAAATATTTTAAATAAAGAACTTTTTCAAATGCATGATGCGCTATTATTTTGTATTCCCACTCAATTTTTAAGGAATCTTTTACAGGAAAAAATAAGAGAATATGTGAGCCTAAATCATCTTTTGATTTTTGCTAATAAAGGGATGGAGATGGGAAGCCTTGCTTTATCTTATGATATTATAAAGGATTGTTTAGGTGAAGAATATGCTAATAATAGCACTTTTTTAAGTGGTCCTTCATTTGCTGTTGAGATTATTAGTCATCAACCAACTTGCGCAACTATTTCAAGTAAGGATGTAACTAGAGCGTTATGGGCTCAAAAGGTATTTCATCATTCAACTTTTAGGATTTATACTTCAGATGATGTAATTGGTGTAGAAGTATGTGGTGCTTTAAAGAATGTGATTGCAATTGCTAGTGGTATATGCAGTGGATTAGGTTTTCAATTAAATACAAGAGCAGCTTTATTAACGAGAGGTTTAAATGAAATTACAAAGATTAGTCATCGTTTAGGTGGAAATCCATTAACTTCTATTGGTTTATCAGGTGTTGGAGATTTGTAAGTTATTTTTTTCATTTTATATTTTACAATTTTTGTAAAGATTTGTAAGTTTTTTGGCAATTTTTTTTTGTATTTAATTTTTTATGACAGTTGACTTGTACGAGTGAAAAGTCTAGAAACTTTACGGTTGGTTATTTATTAGCAAAATATAATGTTTCTGGTGTAGATAAAACTTTAGATGATATTCTTAAAGAATTGGGTAGTGTTGCGGAAGGTGTTGAAACTACAAAAGCAGCTGTTCAATTAATTAAAAAATTGGATATGAGATGTCCAATTATAGAAGAAGTTCATAAAATTTTATTTGAAAACAAAAATATTACACAGGCTGTTAAGGATTTATTAGAAGAAGAAAAATCAGTGGAATTTACGCTTTATCATGGAAAGTTAGTTTAAAAAGAAGAATTAATTGTATTAATTAATTGATTAAATTTATTTCATTCTATTGACACGTAACATTTATTTAAATGTCTGTGAATCGTTTTAAAATATTTTCATTTTTCAAAAATAAACAAGCAGTTTCTAAAACGAATTGCGTCGACCGGGAATCGAACCCGGGTCGCAGCGATGGCAACGCTGCATTCTACCACTAAACCATCGACGCTCTTGTTGCGACTATTATAAATAATATCAGTTTGATTATTGTTGCTTTACAGTTGTTTTTCTCAATTTTTAATTTTAAAAAAATATCTTCGATTTAGTAACTATAAAAAATAATTAAAATAACAAATTAGAAAAAAATATTTTTTATTTAAGTTTTAAGTATTAGATTTTAAAATAGTATTTTATTATTTTAAATTTTTTTTTTAATACTTCGTAGAATAGAATAAAATATTGTTAGTTATTTTTATAATTTTTAATTTTTAATTTTTTTCTTTTTTTTACTAATTTTATTCAATTCTCTTTTTTTAATTTAATTTTTTTCTTTTAATATTTTTTTTATTAAATTCATTTAATATTTAGTTTTTTTTATAAAAATGAATATATTTATAATAAATATTATTATTTTTTTATAATAATAAATTATTTTTAAACTATTACTTTATATTTGTTTTTTTTATAAAAAAAAATATAATTTCATTTAATAAAATAAATTGTTTTAAAATATAATTATTTTTAAAATTGTTTAATAAAATAATATTAAATTTAATTAATAACAAAATTTAAAATAAATTTAAAATTAAAAACTTATTTAAACTTTCAATAATTTTTAATTATTTTTTAAAATATTAAATTTTATGTTATATTAAAATAGAATTAAAATAAAAATTTAATATTAAAGATTATAGAAATAAAAAGAATAATAAATTAATTAATATAATCATTTTTAATAAATATTAATGTAATAATTAATTAAATATTTTAAAGTGTTAAATAAAATATAAAAAAGTTTCCTATAATAATAAAATAAAAATTATTTTCATATTTAAAACAATTTATCTTTTTTATACTTAAAAATTTTAATTAATAGTAATACAAAGTAATTAAATAATTAATTTCAAATCAAATAACAGTAACCTTAATCTAAAAAACTTTCTATTATAAACTCAAATCTATAAAACTTAAATAAATACTATCTAATAAATTAACAGTAATTTTTTTGTTATATTTCCAAAAAAAGGAAAAGTTTAATTAAAAAACTTCCGATGAGACGGAATCGAACCGCCGACCACAGGATAACAGAACTTTCTACAGTCCCATGCTCTACCAGCTGAGCTATCATCGGATATGATTAGAGAACTTTACCTAGCTTCAAACTTAATAGGTAAATTTGAGTGATTTTGGTGTTTGGTTGGCTTTAAATATTGTAAACACGAATGCTTAAATAAAAATTTTATTTTTTACAATATTTATACAAAAATCTTAATCCTTCTTTAATTCCAAATATTCCATCTTTATACCATCCTTTGTAATAATAGCAATCTCTACAGAATCACCTGTATAAATATCTCTTTCACCAGCACTTGTAAAAGAATCTTTAACAATACTTAAAGCTTGTTCTAAAGTTAATGGAGTTTCAGGAACTAATAAATGATTCTTAAAAGCAACTTGATTATCAAGTAAAGGTTGAATTAAAGTTTGACCACTACCTTGACTACCAACTTCAACAGCTTGATAAGAACCAATTGCATCATAACCATAAACAACACCTTTACCTTCATTATCTATACCCGCAACTAAATTAAAAGTATAATAAGGGAAGAATCTTCTATTATAAAGCATATTAGATAACATTTGACCAACTGCAACAACACTCATAGGCTTACCATGTTGATGTTCATATTGTACTAAACGCATCTTTAATACTTTATGTAGAGTAGCTGCATCTGATTGCATACCTGCAGATGCTATTACGCATTTATCTGTTAATTTACAAAGCTTAGTTGAAGTACGTGTTTGAATGGAATAGCCTAAACTCATTCTGGTATCTGCTGCAATAATTACATAATCATCTCCTGGAATTGCTAATGTAGTACTATTTTATATTTATTATTAGATTATATTGTATTGTTAGATTAATGATAAGATTAATATGATCGGTAAATGATGAAATAATACGAACCCTCCATTATCTTCGTAAGGAGAAAAACCCTTTCTTTCATACTTTGATGTAGTATACATTTTTTTTTATTTATTTTTAGTTTCATTTCCAAGCTTTGTTTTTTTTATTTTGGCTTGGAAAATAGCTAAAGTCTTTTTAGAAAAATAAAAATCTTTGAACCTAAAATAAAATAAATTACTTTTAATAAAAAACTTTTTAATTTAAATAAATTTAAGATTTCAAAATGTTACTTCTTTACAATTTACATTGACTTGTTACATAAACAATCTACCTTAAATAAAACTAGAACAACATTTTTCATTTTCTTACAAACCTTTAAATTGTTGTTTTTAAAGCCAAGCTATTATGGTTTTTATTTTTTTTTTTACCAATACAACAAATAATAATTATAAATTAGACACAAAATAAGCCAATTAATCGAAATAAGGCGTTTCATAAAAAAATTATTATACAAATATTTATTTACAAATAATAAAAAAATCAATTTTGTACAAATAAATAAATCATTACAATAATAAATAAATAAAAATTATTTTTGTAAAGCTTCTTCCAACAATTCATTGGTATGTTTCCAAACAGCCTCTCTATATAAATCATTATGTTCTTTCGTTTTACCAGATGCAGTAATATCTTCTCCATTAGAATTCATCAAATGAAATCCTCTTCTCATTGCTTCTCCACTTAAACCTTTAAACATATTTTCAGCGCATTGTTCAGGAGTTTTCCCAAATAACTTAACAACATTTGAAGCCCATCTAAGTAATGAAGGTAATTGACGATCTAAATTAGTTGCAACAAAACCAGGAGCTGCATGAATAAAAGAGATATTTTCATTACCTTCTTCTCTTGAGAATTGATCCATTGCTAAATCGTTATAGAAACAACCTGCATTTGCAGCGTTCATTAAGGAATAGTTTTCTTTCAAGGCTAAATCATTCAAGTTTGTATAGGCAGGATGAACGCCAGCTGTTAAAACAGTTAATACTCTAACGTCATTATCTAAGTTTGTTAAGCCTGAATTGATACCAGCATTAGTTGTATTATTTGCAGTCCTTCTTAATAGATCATTAAGTTTCTTAATGAAAAGTACTCTTCCATAATAATGTAAGGCTAATTTAGTGTCAATTCCTTCCTTAGTCTCTTTTCTTCCCTCAAATGAAGCCATTCCTTGAGATAAAGTTAAATAATCT
>CADWAF010000435.1:0-19077 GCA_902984215.1 Willaertia magna
TGCTTATCTTATTTCTTCTTCCAAAGTTGCACAACCTATTCCTTCTGTTGATTCAAATATTCAAAATCTTCCTACAGCAACAAGTACAACAACTCCTGTAGAAGAAGCAACAACTACAAGACCAATTACTTCCAAAGCTCCATCTTCTAGACCTACACCAACACCAAACTCTCCACCAACTACACCAGTAGATACTTCTTTAAAATTACCACCTTACGTTAAAAACCATTCCAAAACAACATATAGTACAAAAGTCTTCCAAAGCCTTTACGAATTAGGTATTCCCGATGACAGAGATATCCATCTATTTTCTGGCTATTTATCAGCGACAGATACAAGATTAAGAATTCCTTCCTTTGTAGGCTGGACTATTCCAGGAGGAGAACATCCAAAAGAAAGAAAATCAGAAAGAACAAATTCTCAATTTTTAACTTCACCTTATTTACCTGAAGAATTTAACGCAAACAATTCAGATTATTTAGAACATGGCTACGATAGAGGTCGTAAGTAATAATTCTTCTATTTTTTTTACAGGAATTATTTACTAAAAAATTACCATGGTTGACCAAACCTTAAAACCTGTAAATTATTAGATTTATGCCCTTGTGGAGATTTCTATTATAGTTTAGATCAAAGAGCCTTAGATGAAACATTTTACCTTTCTCATAATGTTTTACCTCAAGAACCAAATAATAATAGATACTATTGGTTAAGAATGGAGATGTTTACTAGAGGATTAGCAAAGAATTTTGATAATTTGCATGTTTTAGCAGGTCCATTGTTCGTTCCTCAAGAAAGTAAAACAGAAGTACGTGAAACTAAGAAGGGTAAAGAGGCTAAGAAATATGTTACTTATGAAGTTATTGGGGATAATAATGTAGCTTGTCCAACACATCTATTTCGTATATTAGTTGGTGAGAAGGATAAAAAGTATTTCATTCAAGCCTTTATGCTTCCTAATAAGAAAATTCCAAAAGAACAAAAATTAACGGATTTTATTGTTCCAGTTTCTGAGATTGAGAAACATAGTGGTTTAAAATTATTGCATCGTGTAGAGAAAAGTAAAACTCAAGGTCTTTGTAAATCATTTAGTTGTGATTTATTCCCTTGGCAAGAGTTGGAATTCCAAAAAGTTTTGTGGGACAAAAATACAACAGCATGAACATAATAATAAATAGTTTGTAAAACTGGATGTTCACCTTGAGTTATAAAAGTAAAAGTATTTAATTCTTGATCTTTAGATATCAATATATTATTTTCTTTACAAAAATTAATAACTTGTTCTAATTTCAATAATTGATTATTTTCATCATAAATATTAAAAAATAAAGAAGGAACTTGAAAGCTAGGATGATAAACAACATGATATTTACAATGCAATATTCCAAAATGTGGGTCCATAACATCTTGAATTAATTCAGCATAGTTATTTTCTTTCCATACCCATCCATTCCTTTTCATTTCCATTGTTTCTTCAAATAATTCTTTTCCTTGTCTTTTAAAATCTTCTTCTTCCATTATTTGCCGTTCTTCAAATATTTTTTAATTTAAAAAATTTACAAGAAGGGTCATGTCTGCAAGGATTTCGGGAGTGAAACAGTTCAGAGATAAGAATAATAATTCTAGGTTTTCAGTAACAAGCAATACTAATAGTAATAGCAGTGGAAGTACAAGTCAATTATCTAACAAAGATAGCAGCTTAGGTTTAAAGAGCAATACCAATAATTCACCTGAGGGAAAGAAATCTTCTCATGAGGATGATGATTATCCAGCATTGGAACACGAAGCTCAAATGATAATGAAACAATATTTAGAAGACGATCAATTAAAAAACTCAGACCCAATTACTCATTCACTAGAGCCTTACATGTACAATAAGAAGAAAATTGTTTCTCCAGCAGTTTTAGAATTACTTGAAGCAAAAAAGAGAATTATAACATCTTTGTGGGAAGATTCAAACACTAATTTTGCGCACAGGGAGGCTTTCCTCCACACTAAATTCGATGAAGATGCTTACAAGAACTTTGAGGAAATTTCTAACGAAACCAGAAGATTATTTGAATTAAGGTGGCTAGATTTAAGAATTAAAGGTCTTATAGAGCAAAGAGAATTTAGTTTGAAGAAACTTCATAGCTTTTGTCTTAGATCTGATTTAAGATTTTCTGATCCAGAATATGTTGATCATAAAACTTTGGAAAAAGCTATTGATTTTGAACTTGTATTGTTTAGAACTTTAACTCTCTATATAGTAGAATATATTGAAACATGGAGAAGTAAATTAACAGAATATGATAACAATTCTTATCTCTATAATGACATAGACTACAGAATTACAATATCCCACGATTTTATATCTTTGGCAAATACTCAACCATTACTATCAAATTACTTAAGGAATAGAGATCTTAATACACATTCACCATTTGCATTACCAAGCCATCCAGATGTATATTTTAAGTACTTTAATAGAGCAGAGACACCTAAAAAACAACAATCTTTAGAACAGTCAGACAATAGTGATCTACCCTTTTTCATGACCCAAAATGATAGTGATGATGAATATCAAGAAGATCAAGAAGATTTGGAGGCTGAGGAACAAGAAAAAGAAGTGCCATTTGGAAAGATTTATCACTTTGGAGACGACTCAACTCTGCCCTCTTTCTTAGAAAACTCACTTTCGAGCACAGAGAATAAAAACATACTAGAAAAAATTCATACTCAAATGCAGCTGCCCTCGTTGTTAGTTAATCAAGAATACAGTGATAGAATGAAAAGACATAAGAAATATACTGAACCACTCATAAGTATTAGGCACGAGGATTTATTAGAAGACTTAGAAAAATCAGATCCAGTTTATTACAAAGATTTAATGTTAAGGGATGCTTTATTGGTTGATAGGGATGACATATACGAGCCACCTCAACCAAAAACAAAAGCTAAGGAAAAGTCGAAACGATTTGGCGATGATATTAAGGAATATGGGATAGATTTAAAAAGTACTAGAAAAGTGTTGGAAAAACAAGAAAAAAGAATGAAAAAGTCTGAAAATCTGCAAAGGAAAAAATTTGAGCTAGAGCAAAAGATGACTTTTATCCAGCCTAAATTCCCAAAACCAGACATTTTAAAGGAACTCAAAAGATTATTAATTGCAGAAAGTTATTTAAAGGATTACATGGAAAATGAAAGATAAAAACTGTACTAATTGCTTCTGTTTAAACTTAAATTACAAAGTTAAGTAACAGAAAGAATCACTTAGTTAGTTTTTCTGACACTTCCAAAACAAAACACATTGTTTCGAAATTTTTAACAAAAATTAATAGAAGGATACAAAGAACACCAAATTTAAATTCATTAAAAAAATTAAAAATTCCCAAAATAATTAGATTACAAAAACTACAATTAATAACATTTATAATACGGTATTTAAAATATGACTTTTTAAAAGATGAATTTTATATCTACTAATTTACCAACATTTATTTTATGAAAGCAATATACTCCTAATAAATTTTCTTCTTCTTGTAACTCTTCTGGAATAATCTTGTCACTTGTAATAAAAAATAAATTATTTTGTAATAAAATTGGTAAAATAAATGATCTTTTTGTTTTAAAATAATCTAATTTTGTAAATCTATCTAAATAGTATTGTTTTAAATGTGAATAAGCGTCAACATGTTTTTTACATCCCCTCACTTTTCCAAATCTGAATTTGATATTATGTCCAGAAATATATAAATTATTATTTTCTGACAATAATACTGTGTAACAGTCAGATAAAATTAAATGAATACTTTTAATTTTTTCTTCCATTACAATTTTTGTAAATATATTAATTTGAAATTGACTATAATCTAAACCAAAACATCCAAAAGCATTATTTCCACAACAATATAATTCATTTTCATCACTTAAAATTAATGTCCCATATGCGAAACATTTTATTTGGATAACTTTAAATGGTAATTCAATTTTCATTAAATTACTACAATAAGTTAACGGTATACCCAATTGACCATACTCATTATTACCTCTTCCATAAATATCACCTAAATCATCTAAAATTATTAAATGACCTCTTCCAACTTTAAAATCTTTAACATTAATTGTTAATTGTTCTTCATTAGTATAAAGAGAAGTACTACTATCGTATTTTTGACAAGTTACGAGAAGATTAGTTTTTGTAATTAAATAATAATCAAAGTAATTGCTTTTAATAAATTTAATATCATAGCTAGGTAATATTCCAATAAATAAGACTTTATAATCAATTTTAAATAATTTATTTTCATTATTTATAATTAAATCATTAAAATCACAATCCATTAATTTAATTTTTCCAATTTCAGTAGTGTCAATTTCTTTTAATATTGATAAATTATTTATAACGTTTAACCTAAATAATTGATTTTTACAAGTTAAAAAATAGATACTATTTTTAGAATATTTTATTAATTTTATTTTATTTAAATCTCTAATTGATGAAATACTTTCTAACAATGGTTGGTTCTTTTCATTGTTATTGCCAACTTTAATTAATTCCATTTTTTTTATTGTTTTTATAATTTTTAACGAGTCGTTCACTAGTAAAATTTTGTAATTTTTGTAAAATCAATGTTTATAAAAATAAATAATATAAAAACTCACAAAAATTGATTTTTTATAAAACAATATAAACTAATAATTTTTAATAATAAAATAAAAATTATATTTTATTTCAATTAAAGTTTTATTTCAATAAAAAAAAATGAAAAGAAATAGATTTGGTCCTCCATCTTCATCCTCTCCCACCTCATCATCGGAAACTACTAATCGTCATACCAATAACTCTTCCCACAATATCAATACTACCACCAATAATAATAACAATAATAATAATAACAATACTAATAATAATAATAAAACTTCAAAAATAAATAATAAATCTTCCAATCGTCGTTCCTTTCAAACGCCAACAACATCTTCTCAAAATAAAAAAGTTATAACTTTTGGATTTCCATTTGCTGGTCAACCAGATATTGTTCGTTCATTACAAAAAGATGATTTTTATACAAATTTTGTAATTTTTAATCAATTAAAAGATTTATCAAATTATTTTTTAGGTCAACGTTTAACAACAAGATTTGAAAAGGAAATTCAATTATTTTCAAATTTAATTTATTATTTTACAACAACTTTTACAAAACAACCAACTTTAGGTGAAGAATATTGTGACCTTTTACAAGTTCAATTAAAAGAACAAAAGTCAATTACAACAACAACACACCCAATTTTACAATCTAAAAATTTAAAAAATAATTTAAAAAATAATTTAAAAAATAATTTAAAAAATAAATACATTTCAAAATCTAATTTATTTAGTAGAATTGAATTTATATTTATTGAATTTATTATACCATATTTATTTGATCAATTAAAGAATTATTTAAATGATAAATTAAAAGATTATTTAAATATGTTAAAAGAATTTTTACAATTTATTTTTAGATTTAATTTAGCTATTTTTTATTTAAATGGTGAATATTTACAAGTTTCTAAAAGAATTGCTGGAATAAAATATGTAAGTTATAATTTTATAAACTTTATATTTTACAATAAATAGATTTATACAGGAAAGACAATAGGAGATGGATATAAAAGACCTAATTTTATATTATTATCAATTTTAATTTTATTTCAACAAATAATTTCTATATTTATTTATTTACAAACTAATTTATCTAATTATTTAATAAATAAAAAAAAAGAAAAAGAATCAAAATTAGAAAATCAATATATTGAAAAGGAAATTGAAAATACAAATATAGAAAATAAATGTGCATTATGTTTAGAAAGAAGAATAAAAACAACTGCAACACAATGTGGACATTTATTTTGTTATAATTGTATTACAGAATGTGTAGCAAACTCAAAAGAACCTAAATGTCCAATTTGTAGACAACCTGTCACATTTCAATCACTTTGTAGATTATACTATTATGATTCTATTGTTGTAAAGTGTAATAATAAATAAAATATATACAAAAAAATAATAATTATTCCATATTATTTGAAATAATTTTTGTAAAAGATAATTGTTTTTCCTTTAAAGAATAATATAACCTTAACCATCTAAATTCATTTAATACTTTTTCAATATCCTTCTTTAAAACATAAACATTTAAATAAATATACCATCCCATCACATCAGTCTCAGATTCAAACATTAAATCTATTGTTCTAGTTGTTGATTGTTTTTTAATAGTATTATTATTAATACTACTGCTACTGTTTAATTGTATACTTAAACAGTTGGTTAGGTTAAAGTTATTTTGTAATAATTTATGTTGATATCTTTGTAAAGTATTTGAGGAAGTACCGTAGATAATTTCTTTAATATTTTCAATTTTTAAATTTCTATTTAATATTTTTTTATTTATTTGTAAATCTTCTTCAACTGTCATTTTATCAGATGATTTTGTGATTGATTGACATCCCCAACGTATTATTTTTTTATCTTTTGATAATTGTATAAATCTTTTCTTTTCTAATCCTGAACATTTACCTAAATATGGAAATTTAATTACTTTACAACCAACTTGACATGTATCTAAACAAAATTTTAACCAAATATTATTTAATTGATTATTATTTTGTTGTAAACTATTCTGTTGATTTTGTTGTTGTAAATTTTGTTGTAAATTATGATGAACTACCTTAAATTTAGCTGTAGATAAATTAGGTAATGATTGTGTTACAATTTTCTCATTTTTATTAATTAAATTACCAATTGTTCCTTTAATTGCTAAATTTAAATAATTTAACCATTTTTTATATTCCATTTCATCTTCTAAATAAAGTAAATATTCTCTACCACTTTTTAATATTAATTTAAATCCAAATTTACGTTTTATTAAATTTAATTTACTTTTCCCTTCACTTCCCTCACCTCGTGGTGTGGCACTACTTGTACTACCGGTAGTATTAGTATTAGTAGTACTAATGGTAGTAGTAGGTGATGAATGACTAGTGTGAAATAAATTCTCTTCAATTCTTTCTAAATCATTTTTAATATTAATGTGTGAAATACTTTGCATTTCATTTGGTGATTTAAAATAGTAGAGAAGACAATTTTGGTTATTATCTAATAAGAGTAAAAAGAAACGTTTACGCCAAACTAATCCCATTTTACGATCTTGTTTATATAAGATTCCAGAGATTACTACGTTGGATTGATTGGCAAGATCTATTGCTGGAGAGGGAAAGGTGGTTGGAGCGTTTTTACTCATTTTTTTTTTAATATTTTTTTTATTTTTTTGAGACTTGACAGCTATCATGACTGTTGTATTGAAGGAAACAACCAGCGAGCAAGGTGCGTGCATGTATGTTGTTTTTTAACAATGGTTTTGTAAAATTTGTAAGGTGAATAGTTGCAGTTGACTGTGCTTTTTGAAAATAAAAAAAAGGAAATATTTTATTTTAAAATACTTAAAAAATTTAAATTAAAAATGAAACGATTGAAAGAAAGAGTTACAAGAGAAGATATTAATAAAATTTTAATAAAAGCTCTTTCCATTAATCAAAATCTAATTCATGTCATTTCAGATGACTTAAATTTTAATTATAAATTTCTTTCTGAATCAACAGGTGTCGTTAATGAAATTTATGTTATTGAACTACTTTCTAATATAATAAATTCTTAAAGTACAGACCTGTAATAATCCTTATTTAGCAAAACATTTAAAAACTATTAATGAAGTGACAGTAATGAAATTTATGAAAGAAAATAACATTTGTCCAGTCCCACAAATTTATGATTTTGATGCTTTTGGAGCGACAATAGGATATGAATATATTTTAATGGAAAAAATTAATGGAACTACTTTGGCAGCGTTTTACAATGATTTATCATTTCAGGAGAAAAAGTATTGGTTACTTGAAGTTAAAAATGTGTTGGAAAGAATTAATAATTTAAATATTGAAGTTACAGAAGTGACAGAGATTGTTGTAAACTCTAACAATATTGAAAACACTACAGGAGAAAACATAGACTTAAACTATAAAACAGTAACGAATAGTGGTGCTGATAATAACAAATGGTTTGGTGGATGTTTTCATAAATTAAAGATGATTGATAAGTTAAATAATAAAGTACAAGCTACTATTGGACCACATATTGAAATAAAAACAGGTCCGTTTCAAATGCCAGAATTATATTTAAAATCGCAGTTTGAATTTTGGCATCCAAAATTAAAAGAAACACAACAAGGTAGATTTAAACATTTACTTCCCTTACTTACAGAATATATTAAAAAGAATTTAACAATTAATAATACCATAACAGATGCAAGGAATAATAATGTACGTGCAGTACTCTGTCACACTGATTTAAATCCAGGAAATATTATTGTAGATAGAGAGAATAAGAAAATAGTTGGAATAATAGATTGGGAATTCGCTACATTATCGGTTTTAGAAGAAGCTTTAAAATTATTGTTAGTTAATTCTTGGTGTAACGATAAGGAAACTACTGAACACTTTCCACTTCTTTTTGAACAATCAGATTTGATTTCTGATCAACATCACAAATTAATGATGAAACACGTTGATTTATTGATTCAAGTAATTATTTTATGTTTATATAAATTTTGGTTTCCTCCTGAACTAATAGAAGCGTCAGAACAATATGCAGATAACGCTTTAAATAAGATAATGAAAATATGTAAAGATTAATTACTAAAATAAAACAAAATGAAAGGCAGCATTAGAGACAATTAACCTTCTTAATGACATTCCCAAAACATAATCTTGGTTATTCGTGGTCTACTACAAACAAGCGAAATTCTAATTTTGCACGTTACGTAAATGGCTCATGTTTCTAGTTGACGTTCAAGTGGTGAAATTGGAGGGGCACTTACTAATTTCCCACCGTTCATTAGCTTTTTGGCCCATTTTTATGGTCGAAAATCTGTTTTGTAACAATCAACATAATTTTCACATCAACTTTAGGGAAATATCGACCTCGGTCTATTAAAAAGGAGTGGCCATTGGCTCTTATAAAGTGGTAACAATTCTAATCGTTAGGTTTAATTTTAGAATTGAGTGGATATTAACACAATATCTTCAAGGATACTCCCACGTGGTTGCGTAAAATTATAATTAAGAAAAAATTAATCCATTCAATAATATTAATAACAATGAAGTACCCAGTTAAAAGAGTTTCTGTTGTTGACAATAAATTCCAACGCTTCAAGCGAGTTGTTCTAAGAAGGCAGCATGTAAGCATGTATGGTGGTAGAAGTAATGACAGCGAGTTTAAATCTCAACAACATGCAGAATACCAACACACTAACGAATATGAGGAAAAGGCTAGAGCTGTAATTGAAAATGTTAAACAAATAATTGAAAATACATGTGGTAAGAAATGTTTAGGTTTGACAGATGCAGATGCTCAATACATTAGCCAGAACATTCTAAGTAATGATAATTTTAGAAAAACAGTGAAACAAAATACAAATAACTTACAGTTTTATTTCTTCCCAAAAATAGAAAATAATTATACAAAAGATTATATTGCTATAATTTATAAACATAATAATGAAAATAATTTTGCAACAACTTATTTCTCAGTACTTATATAATTTGTAAAATATTGTAGAATATTATAAAAAATTGTAACCAATAATTTACATTTTACAAAGTTTCATTGCTTCTTCTAAAAACTTAAATTTATCTTGAATTTCAATCTCTTTAATAAAATCATATTCCTTGTCATTAAATAAACAAGTATTTATTTTTAAATAAGTGGATGCATCATTTAAGTTTTTTAATTCATTTAAAATGGTAAATAAATAATTAATACTATTCATTTTATAGTTAGAATCATAATGTTTTAATAATAAATAAATTAAATTTATAATTTTAAATAATTTTGGATAAAAAATATCTTTACTTAAAAAACTATCCTTTGCAATAAATAATTTTAATAATTCATTTACAAATGAATCTTCTTTAAATAATTCATTACAATTCTTTAAATTATTTATAATTACATTTTTATCTAATTCTTCTTGTAATAAAATTAAAATCATTTTCTTTAAATCCATTAAATTTTTAAACTTTTCAATAAAATATAAATTTTGTAAAAAATTTTTAACAGCTCTTACTTCACTAATATTTGCTAACTGACTTTGTAAACAAGTTGTATCAATCCCATAATTTTCATATAATTTAAGTAATTCAATATATTCATTTATATATTCTTCACCACCAATTGAAATATCTAATGAAATATTTTCAAGTCCATATAAACTTTTAATCATTTTCTTAATAATTTCTATATTTGTATCTTTTGTGCATTCAATAATTATTTTAAATTTAATATTTTCATTATTATTTTTAATTAATAAATCATCTAAAACTGTAGATTGTGAACAAATAATAAAAGAATGTCCATAAATATGTGAAATATAACTTTTTGTATCTTTATCAATAAATTCAATCTGTAAATCATAAAAGGCTTGATTACCATCATTCATATTAACATCGTCACTCATATTATTATTATTAACAAAATTATTATTTTGTTCATTCTTTTCAAATGTCATCTCTTCATTTTCAGAAGGTAAACAAAGTGTTGGGATAGGTAATGAAATATTTAATGAAATTAAAGGTAATTCAGCTTTATCACCAAAATAAAAACCTCCTTCTTTAGGTAAAGTAATATTTGACGATGATCCAAAATCAAAACTAAACTTGGAATTACTGTTTGTTTCATTTGGAGCGAATGAAAAACCACCTACATCACTACTATTGGTACTCGTTGTTGTAGTGCTAGTTGGTGGTGGGCCGAAAGAGAAACCCGTTGTTGCAGTTGGGGCTGTAGTTGTAGGAGGAGGACCAAATGAAAAACCTCCTACATTACTGTTAGGGGTAGCATTGTTATTGATTGTTGTTGATGGTGTTCCGAAAGAGAAACCTGTGGTTGAGTCATTGATAGTTGTTGTTGTAGGACCAAAGGAAAAACCACCAGAGATGTTATTATTGGTTGTTGGTGTTGAACCGAAAGAAAAACCTGTTGAAGGCTGTGTGGAAGGAGCTGTAGTTGTTGGAGCGAATGAAAATGTACCTACATTAGTGTTAGAAGTGTCATTGTTGGTCGTTGATGGAGTTCCGAAAGAGAAACCTGTTGTTGTTGAAGGTTGTGTGGAAGACGTACCGAAACCTGTTGTAGTTGATGATGTTGATCCAAATGAAAAATCATCGTTACCTTTTGTACTTCCAAACATTATACTGATCTACTTAATTTTTTGTTCTGGTATTTCTTCTTCGCTTATCCTAAAAACCATTATTTTCTCCACCCGTGAGTGGAATTCTTGCAAAAAGCGTTTGCGCAAATGAATTCTCTTGTTACCAATTCCAATCAACAAACAAATGTGAAGTCATGTTGTAAAGTAAACTTCCAGATTTGTAATGGAAGCGTCGATGGTTTAGTGGTAGAATGCAGCGTTGCCATCGCTGCGACCCGGGTTCGATTCCCGGTCGACGCATTATTTTTAAACCATATTTTACAATTTTTCTGAGTTCTTCAACAACCCCGAAAGAAAAAAATGTTAAAATCCAAAGCTAATAGCATTCTTCTAAATCCTAACCAATCTTCACTAACAAAATACGGGTGTATCCATAACAATACTTTTCATTCATTTGAACAAGTAATTGACTCAAATACCAATGCAGTAACTTATCAATTAATAATTCCTTCAATAAATATTAATCATCATAGTTTTTCAATATTTATTTTAAATCCAAATATGGTAATACCAAATACTACAAGTTTAATTTATTTAAATAAAGAAAATTATTTAGGAAATTTAAATATAAATAATAAAAGTTTACAATTTGAATATTTTTATTTACCTTATTTAATTATTACAATTAAAGAAATGAATACAATTATATTTAATTCATTAAAATTTGAAAAAGATAAAAATATTGAAAATTTAAATGAAATTAAAAATTTAATTTATGAAAATTTAAATTTAAATAAAATTAATTTCTTTTTAAAAAATAAAGAAATTGATTTAAATGAATTTGATTTAATTAAAAAATTAAAAGAAGAAAATTTAAATATTAAAAATAATCAATTTCAAAGATTTAAAGCAATTTTAAATATTCAAATTAAAGATTTAAATGATAAAATTTATTTTAAACTTAAAAATTTAAATTTACCAAAAACTGATAAAGAAGAAGTTTTATTAAAATGGGCAAATGATTTTTTAATTTATTTAGAAAATGAAATTATTTTTAAATTTTTTAATTTATATGAAAGTGTTAATATTTTAAAAAATTATATAAATAAAGAAATTAATGATATTTCTAAATTTAAATCAAATATAATTTTATTATTAGAATTAATTCAAGATAAAGCATTAGATAAAATTACAAAAATAGAAATTGTAAACGAAAGAAAAGAATTAAATTTAAAAATTAAAAATTATTTATTCATTTTTCAAAATTAAAAACAATCCAAAAAATATAAAAATATTTCCAATCATCCAATTTAAAGATAAATATTCAGAAAATAAAAGTATCCCAAATATAGAAGTACTTAAAAAATTAATAGATAAACCTAAAATATTTGCTGTTAAGGTAGAAAGTCCTTTTAATGCATTAATTTGAAAATGTATCATTCCAATGGTTAAAATTAAATTTAAAATAAAATAAATTAAAAATAAATAATAATTTTCTTCTTTTAATGAAATACTCATGTATTTTCCGAATACTGAAGAAATACTTGCTAAAAATCCTCCTATAAAACTAAAGATTATGTATTTCATGTTATTTTTTTTATTTATAATTCTTTTTATTTTCATCTTCTTACTACCTGGTAATGACAAGAAGATGTTGTAGCAAAGATGGTATGATTATATAATTCACAGTTGTTTGGTCTGTTACTTGCTTGTTAATTTTGATTAGAAAATCATGTTACTGGTTTCCGATTAGGTCTTATCCAAGCCTAAAAACAAAAAAGAAAAAATGTTAAAAACTAACAGTTTGGCTAGAAAAATTTTACATTGCTCTAATTATTCTTGTACAAAATTAAATCACTTTGTCGCTTTTACTAACTTTAATAATAATACTAATAATTATTTATTATTTCTTACACATAAAATAACACAACAACAACAATATAATAAAACTTATTTTCTCGGATTAGATATCTCTTCCGTAAAGACTGGTTTTAGTGTTTTAAATGAAGATGGTAAAGTACTGGAATGTGGTATAATAAACACAAAAGAACATAATAATAACATTCAAGAATATGGTTCAATAATGAAAAGACATTTCCAAGAACTAGCTCAAAAATATGATAATAAAGAAGAAGAAGATATTGAATGGATTGTTGGTGCAGAGGATTTTATGCTTCGTTATAATAAAAATTCAAGTTCATCAACAATAACAAAATTAGCAAATTGTAATACATTAACTTGTTATGAATGTATGAATGAATTAAAAGTTAAAAAATTATTAAAATTTAATGTTAATAATGTTAGATCTTTTTTTCAAATTAAAAGTAATAAAAAAGATATTAAGAAAGATGTATTTATTGCTGTAAAACATTTATTACCAAATAATTATAATATTAGGATAAATAAACTTGGTAAAATACATGAATCTAATTATGATGTAACTGATTCTTTATTAATTGGTTTATTTAGTTTTGTAAAATTTCATGTTTGTGAAGTTAATTTTAAGAAATTATCTACTTTATTAAATGAAATGAAAGATAGAAAGAATTTTATTAAAGATTTTTTATCTGTTTGTCCACAAAGTAAGGAAATTGAAGAATTATCTGAAAATGAAAAGATTAGACATTTTATTGAGAATTATGAAACAGTCAGACATTTTTTATTTACAAAATTTAAAAGTAAATTACAATTGGAATATACAAAGAAATTTAATATAGTGTATCAATTAGATACTAGTAATACTATTGATAGCAATAATAATATTAAGGATACTAAAATGTCTCAATAAACAATTATTAATAAACAAATCATTGATTAATTTATTGTTTGTAATTTAATGTTAAATCAAGCTTTCTCTTAGTGTCAATTGGAATTTTTAGAGTTAAAAATGAGTGAAACAGATCCTCTGTTGGAGTTTGAGGATAATTATCAACCGGGAAGTGATGATAGAGGAACTGTTGATAATATTAATACATCGGAAAGGGGTAGAGATAATAATAGAGTAAATAACAATAATAGAGAAGAGGAAATTGATATTGAAGATTTGGATGAAGAAGATTATAATAGATTATTTAATGATGATATTGAATCTAGGCTTTGGGAAAATGATTCTTCTTATTTAATTGCAGTATCTCCAAAGATATTTGAAAATAATAGAATAAGATTAAAAGTAATTTTAGGTTATAGAGTACAATCTGTTGTTCATGGTTTACCTTCACCGTATGATTCCGATAATGCAGCAGTGGCAGGACATTTACTTCCTTATGATAGATATAATAGAAGAAGGCTTTATCAATCTTTATATATGAATGATAGATTAAATAGAATGTCACCTGAAGAGTTTAATCAATTACCTGAACATCAACAACGAAAGATTTTAAGAGAAAGATTTTTAAGAAAAAGAATGGAAGAAAGAAGAAATTTAAAGGACTCATTGACTGAAGATTCAAGGTCAATTTATGGTCAAAGAAGAAGACAATTTGATTCTGAACCTTTATCTTGGTATAACTTTTTCAACTGGGCAACAAGAAACATGAATCAAGTAGGTTGGAAAAGTATTCTTGGTATAATTGCCTTTGTATTTGGACTTTATAGATCTACTCGTTAATATCTTGAACATGTACAAAGATGTCAACTACATTCCAGTAGTTTTGATAGTATTGATATTAGTGCAATGACTTTGATAAGAGGAATAGAACTCCATTTGATTTTATTAGGCTTAAAAAAATGTCTTGTATTTTTGTATTTTTAGGTCAAGCAGGAAATCAAGTAGGTCATGAGTTTATTAAGGTACTCTATTCCGAGTAAGTAGATATTGAATGCAATAGATTGGATTTAGAGTAATAATATATTCTTTTAAAACAAGAAAGGAGGCAAAGAAATCGAAAGGTTTTAGTAATACCTTCTTTAACGGTCATGGAAAAGCAAGAGTAGTAATGGTGGATGCCGAACCAAAAGTATTAAAGGCTAACTTGGAGGAAGAAAATAAATTGAAAATGTCTGTATATGATATTGGCAATATTGCTTATTCCGAAAGTGGTTGTGGTAATAATTGGGCACTAGGATATTCATTT
This sequence comes from Willaertia magna, assembly GCA_902984215.1. Lineage (NCBI taxonomy): Eukaryota > Heterolobosea > Eutetramitea > Acrasida > Naegleriidae > Willaertia > Willaertia magna. The sequence continues at coordinate 15,299 of CADWAF010000435.1, forward strand.
AATGGAAAAAGTAAAAACTATTTAAATGATATTGTAAATACAGATAAAGATGCATTGTTAGAAGATACAATGGAAAGGATTAGAAAAGAAATTGAACAGTGTGATGTTGTTCAAGGATGTTTTGTATTTCATAGTTTAGGGGGTGGAACTGGTTCTGGTTTTGGATCTAGAGTTATTGAGGAAATTAGAAATAGATACCCCTCAATGTATTTATTTACCATTTCAATAGCCCCTTTTTTACATGGAGACACACCTTTACAACATTATAATTGCCTTTTATCTTTGAGTTCAGTACATCAATTTGCAGATGGTGTATTTCTCTTTGTAAATGATGATATATTAAGGTCTATTACCAAGAATATTAAAAGAGCCAATGCAGGGCATAGTACATTAACAGATATTAGTTACTCTGTTTCTGACATTAACAAGTATATTTCTTCTTGCTTATGTGGATTAATGTTGCCTATTGTAGGGAGTGACAATAAGCATTCACAATTTGATGCGTTCTCATTAGTTAGAAATGTATGTCCTTTGAAAGATGTAAATTTTATGGAACTTCACACAAGTGCTCTCCTAACTCATAATACTACAAAATTTACTTCATGGCAATATATCGCTGAGGATTTAACGAAACATGTTCCAATTTACGACCTTGAAAACAGTAATATTAAAACGATTTTTTGTCAATCTATTGTAAGAGGAGGTTTACAAACATCTCATGATGTTGAGACAATTAAAAGAGTTATTCAAAAAAGTGCTTTTTCACCCGTGGATTGGGTGAAGGGGAGAAATGAAGAATTTTCAACAATACTTTCAGGGGAAGAAGCCCTCAAGAGTTATAAAATTGATTGCTCCTTAACTGTATGTGCGAATAGAACAGGATTTATGGAATTATTTAATAGAGTTTTGACAAAGTCATATACCATGCTTCAATCTAATGCTTACTTACATTGGTACAATAGGTATGGCTTAGAGAAACAACAATTTTCTGAGGCAATGTATAACCTTCAAAGTATAATCGACAATTATATAGAACTTCTATAGCCAGAATACCTTCCTTTTAACCAACAGTCCTTGATAATTAATCATCGCCATTGCTTTTTTCACCAGCACAGGTTTCTTACCTTATTATATTCTTCACAAATCACTTGAATATAAGTACTCTTACCATTTGAGGTTTATTAAACACCTCTCATAACCCTCTTTCCTTGCCGCATTTTTCAAAAACAAAAAGCACCACCAAAGGGTTTTGTAAATATTGTAATTTTATACAAAGAATAATAATGAGCAACCCAGATTTTAGATTTGTGGACGAGACACAACAAACACAAGATACATACGCTTACTTTAAGCCAATTGGAATAAGAAAGTTGAGAAAGCAAATTAATACAAATGAATTCAAAAAGAATTACTTTGTTATTGATACAAGAAAAGACCAACCGTTGGTTGTGCACTATGATTATGGATCCTATGTTAATCAACCAGAATATCAAACTGCTGTGTCAGCAGTTATAAATCATAAAAAGAAGAAGGCATCAAAGAAGAATTCAAAATCTGGTAAAAAGAAGGCAGCTGTTGAATTTGAAAATTATAATAAGATGACTATGGTTGGATGTTCTACACAACAAGAACCTTTAAATTTAATGAGCAACAATAGGACTATGAATTCCCAATATCCCAAGAACATGCAAAATCAACAAATCAATTTTCATCCTTTTTCCAGCACTAACAATGGTTTTGTAATTCCTCAACCAATGTTCTGTGGAAATGGTATGGCCTATCCACAACAATATCAACATCAACAACAATTAAATAGTATTTCTCCATATAACTCTGAAATGAGTGGAAGTTCTTTTTCATCTCTAGGAATAGAAGAAGATTCAACTTATCAACCAAAGGTTAGTCAACCAATGCATAATGGAATGATGTTTAATTGTCAAAATGAAACTCAATCCGTAGAACAATTAATTCATTCTGTTCTTGGTTATCCAGCCATGTGCTCAAGTGCAGGAATTACTCAACAACCACAACAAATGTTTTCAAATGTTCAAGAACCTCAATTTACCGCAATTACACATTCCCAACCGAACATTACAAACATCGGTCCAAATCTAGGCCCTCCAATGAATATGATGGACGGCATTTTGACCGATAAACAGCAAACCCAGACTCTCCAAACAATCATTCAACTAACTGACCAAAAAGACATTGCGACAGAGAATTTGATCGTACAAGGGGGTGCAAACGAGCTTGAACATTGGCTTTCAGAATTTCCAACACAAGAACAATAATCTAGTGAGTTTTAAGTGTGACTAACAAAATAATAATAGTAAGGTTTATTTGATGTTGACATCTAGTGTTGTATTTTTCCTAATAATGTGGAAGACAGGCATCAAAGTAGATGGTAATAAATAATCCTTTCTCTTTAAAATATCTATCAGTGGAGTATTAAAGTTCTTAATTTCAATGTAACGATCATTAGTTTCTTTTAATGATTTAGGATCTAAGAAACTAACTCTAAGGTTAGATAAGACATAATCCTCTTCACAACCATAAGGGAATACTGGACCATTAGGAGGAAACATCATTTCTAATTGCTCTAATAAAGTTTGATTTTCGCTAAAGAGTTCAATAAAATCAGTTTGATTGAATTCATCATAAACAAAGATAACAGAAAAGAATACTTCTCCAGAAACATGGTCAATCTTTAAACCACCGGTAGATACTTGATCAGTATAAGTATTCATATGATTAGATTCTAATTCAGTATAGTCACCAATCTTAATACCCTTTGTAAAGCCTAAAAAATCTTTAACTTGTTGAGGTATTTGTTGTTCTTTTCTCTTTTTATCTCTAAGCTCAGCTTTCTTTTCATGTTTCTTTCTTAAACCTTCTTCAGCTTTTTTAATCAGAGATTCAAACAAAGGATGAGTCTTCTCAATCTTTAAAGCCTTTTCTGAATAACGAATTACAGTCTTCCATTTCTCTAATGCAGATGCAGCTTTAGCAATTCTAAACATTGCTTTAGTATTATTACTATCAATCTTTAAAACTTCTTTTGCATCCTCAATAGCCTTACCATAATTTTGCATTAAAATATAAACATGAGAACGATTATTTAATAAATCAATTTTTAATTTCATATCTGTTATCTTTTGTTCTAATCCTTCAGTATAATATTTAATAATATCTTTATAATACTTTTTAGGATCGCTAGATTCTTTTAATAAGGAATTACCTTGATTTTTAAAGTTTGTAGCAATCTCATCTGGTGTACCATCATATTTTAAATCTTGTAGAGCTTGGGCTGCGGCACTATTTGGGTCAAAATTAGGTGAGAATAAAGGATGGTTTTTATCTACCCATTCAGGTAATTCTGTTGGTATATTACTAATATCAAAATCTTCCTCTCCTTCATATAATTCTTCAACAGTTTGTCCTTTTGAAACCTTTTCGGAACCAGCAGTTGTCAATGAATCGTCAATTTCTTCTACCTTCTTACTATCTTGTTGACTCATTTTTAAAAAAAACACAAAAAAAATGCAATTCCCAAATGAATTTTAAAATTTTAAATAAAAATTTCCCACAATTCCATCGGTAATAATTCCTTACTCTCAATTTACTAGAAAATCCTTCCGAAAGAAAAGCTATGAAGTATAGACCCCTCATGTTGTGTTATCCAGTGACCATTAGGTTTGCTATCTTGTAGGATATAACTGGTGGGAGGAAACTTCTGCTGGTTGGAAAGAGTGCTTTGACAAGTTCTTTGGCAATGTAAA
>CADWAF010000437.1:0-55630 GCA_902984215.1 Willaertia magna
AAAACTTCTTTTGCATCCTCAATAGCCTTACCATAATTTTGCATTAAAATATAAACATGAGAACGATTATTTAATAAATCAATTTTTAATTTCATATCTGTTATCTTTTGTTCTAATCCTTCAGTATAATATTTAATAATATCTTTATAATACTTTTTAGGATCGCTAGATTCTTTTAATAAGGAATTACCTTGATTTTTAAAGTTTGTAGCAATCTCATCTGGTGTACCATCATATTTTAAATCTTGTAGAGCTTGGGCTGCGGCACTATTTGGGTCAAAATTAGGTGAGAATAAAGGATGGTTTTTATCTACCCATTCAGGTAATTCTGTTGGTATATTACTAATATCAAAATCTTCCTCTCCTTCATATAATTCTTCAACAGTTTGTCCTTTTGAAACCTTTTCGGAACCAGCAGTTGTCAATGAATCGTCAATTTCTTCTACCTTCTTACTATCTTGTTGTTGACTCATTTTTAAAAAAAACACAAAAAAAATGCAATTCCCAAATGAATTTTAAAATTTTAAATAAAAATTTCCCACAATTCCATCGGTAATAATTCCTTACTCTCAATTTACTAGAAAATCCTTCCTATAGAAAAGCTATGAAGTATAGACCCCTCATGTTGTGTTATCCAGTGACCATTAGGTTTGCTATCTTGTAGGATATAATTGGTGGAAGGAAACTTCTGCTGGTTGGAAAGAGTGCTTTGACAAGTTCTTTGGCAAGGTAAACTTTCTTTGCATGACGGTGGGTTAATTTCTACAATGAAAGTTATAGGAGCAGTCTGTCATAGTGTGTTTACGTTGTGAACAACGTGATCATCTCCATTCCTGCTCTACAATTATTTTTTTTTATTTTTCATTGAATTTAAATTTTTTAAAATTAAATTTATTGAACCATAATTTACTGTTAAAAATATAATATTTTAAAACAATGCGAGGGTAATGTTGATATAGTTATCTCCGATTTCTACATTGGTAACAGAGTTAACCATTCAAGTGTTAAGAGTTCTGAATCTCGTGTAGAAAAGATGTATGAGGTGTAATTAAAATTCTAACTGTTGAATGCAGATAGTTAGATAGTTGCATTCCGCAAATCTTTTTTTATTACAAAATAACCTTTATTAAACTGATATAAAATAAAACTAAATAGTCACTTTAACAGCACTCTTTACCAACAATAAACAACACTTATCCCTTTGTCACCCTTCATTCAAAAAATTTACAACACAGGACTCAAACAAAGAAACTCAAGTACATTCCATTCCTATAAAAAAAAATGTCTTGTTGTGGCGGATCGTCATCAAATAATAAATCAAATAGCAACAACAATAATACACATAGAAATACTTTAGCTATTGGTGGTGATGGAGTTATTTCCGCAACTACTACAAGTACATCTACAATTGGTTCTAATAATGGAAGAGCTAGATCGAACACAAAATATCAAACAAATTATGATGAATTATTTAAAGTAATTGTTGTTGGTGATTCTTCTGGTAAATATTATTTTTTTAAAATACTTTATTTAAAATATTATTTTTAATGGTTTATTTTATTAATTTTTAATGATTTGTGAAATAGTTGGAAAAACTTGTAGGTGTTTTTTTTATTTTAATTGGAATGTGACAATTTTTTTTTATAGGTTTTTTAAATAAAATTATTGTAAGTAAATTTTACAAAAATTAAATTTACAAAAAAAAAAGAATGGAAATTTTGTTCTACCTTCTTACTATCTTGTTGACTCATTTTTAAAAAAAACACAAAAAAAATGCAATTCCCAAATGAATTTTAAAATTTTAAATAAAAATTTCCCACAATTCCATCGGTAATAATTCCTTACTCTCAATTTACTAGAAAATCCTTCCGAAAGAAAAGCTATGAAGTATAGACCCCTCATGTTGTGTTATCCAGTGACCATTAGGTTTGCTATCTTGTAGGATATAACTGGTGGGAGGAAACTTCTGCTGGTTGGAAAGAGTGCTTTGACAAGTTCTTTGGCAATGTAAACTTTCTTTGCATGACGGTGGGTTAATTTCTACAATGAAAGTTAGAGGAGCAGTCTGTCATAGTGTGTTTACGTTGTGAACAACGTGATCATCTCCATTCCTGCTCTACAATTATTTTTTTTTAATTTTCATTGAATTTAAATTTTTTAAAATTAAATTTATTGAACCATAATTTACTGTTATAAATATAATGTTTTAAAACAATGCGAGGGTAATGTTGATATAGTTATCTCCGATTTCTACATTGGTAACAGAGTTAACCATTCAAGTGTTAAGAATTCTGAATCTCGTGTAGAAAAGATGTATGAGGTGTAATTAGAATTCTAACTGTTGAATGCAGATAGTTAGATAGTTGCATTCCGCAAATCCTTTAATCTTTTTTTATTACAAAATAACCTTTATTCAACTAATGGAAGGTAAAACTAAATAGTCACTTTAACAGCACTCTTTACCAACAATAAACAACACTTATCCCTTTGTCACCCTTCATTCAAAAAATTTACAACATAGGACTCAAACAAAGAAACTCAAGTACATTCCTATAAAAAAAATGTCTTGTTGTGGCGGATCGTCATCAAATAATAAATCAAATAGCAACAACAATAATACACATAGAAATACTTTAGCTATTGGTGGTGATGGAGTTATTTCCGCAACTACTACAAGTAGTACATCTACAATAGGTTCTAATAATGGAAGAGCTAGATCGAACACAAAATATCAAACAAATTATGATGAATTATTTAAAGTAATTGTTGTTGGTGATTCTTCTGGTAAATATTTAAATTATTATTTTTTAATGGGTTATTTAATTTTTATTATATTTTTAATGGTTTATTTTACAAAATTTTTAATGATTTGTGAAATAGTTGGAAAAACTTGTAGGTGTTTTTTTTTATTTTAATTGGAATGTGACAATTTTTTTTTATAGGTTTTTTAAATAAAATTATTGTAAGTAAATTTTACAAAAATTAAATTTACAAAAAAAAAAAAAGAATGGAAATTTTGCTGAAACTTTTATGCCAACTGTAGGAGTTGATTTGTAAGTTATTTACAAGAAGTATTCTTCTTTACAATTCTTCTTTAATTTTTTATAAAAAAAAGAAAAGTGAAATTTATAGAAATTGATGGAAAAACAATTAAAATTCAAATCTGGGATACTGTACGTAATTTATTTACAAAATTTATTAAAAATTTAAACTTTACAATAAATTTTAAACAAATAAATTTTAAATAAATAAAATTTTAAACCAAATTAAAGGCTGGACAAGAAAGATATCGTAACTTAACAAGATCCTATTACAGAGGAAGTGATGGTATAATTTTAATGTATGATATAACTCAAGAAAAAACATTTAATAATTTAAATATTTGGATGAAAGAAGTTAAGAAAAATGTAGGTGAAGAAAATATATTTATTTTAGGAAATAAAACAGATTTAGAATATAGTAGACAAGTTAAATTAGAACAAGCAAAACAATTTTGTGAACAATATCAATTACCTTATGAAGAGATTTCTTGTAAGATGGATACAACTGAAGAGTTAGAAGAAAAGGTAATTAAAAGGATTGCTAAAAGAATTATTGAGATTAGAAATAAGGAAAGAGAGAGTTATAGTAATCATTCTTCTAATAATAATTCACCACAATTATCTCCAGTTGTTATTTCAACTAGTTCTTCTTTAAATATTACAACAATGAATAGTGGTAATAATAATAATTGTTTAGAGGATGAAGATGATGGCATTGAAGGATGTCATTCAACATCGAATTAATAAATGTACTTTATATTTTCAGTTTTATTTGAGTTTCGGTATTTGAGAGTTTTTTGTAAAGTAAAAAAAAAAATGAAATTAAAAAGTGTTGGATCTTTAAATTCTTTAACAATTAATTTAGATTTAATAAAAGAACAAAAAATTAAATATTTAAAATATGGAGCTACTCATTTGGTTTTTGTAACTAATTATGGTGACGTTTTTGTTTATGGAAATAATAGTGAAGGTCAGATTGGTTTAGGAGAAGTAGAGAATGTCACAGAAATTGTAAAAATTAAAAATATTAATTTTGGAGAAATTAAATTTTTAGAATGTCATGAATGGTTTACAATTATTGTAAATGATTTTAATAGATTTTATTTTACAGGACTATTAGGAAAGAAAATTTTTAAAAATAATGAATTTAAAAAATTATCCATAAAGTTTTTTGATAAAATTAAATCTATACATTGCGGAAGAGATTTTATAATTATTTTAACTACAGAACATTGCATTTATGGATTTGGTGAAAATTATGAAGGACAATTAGGTTTACAAAGAATTGAAATTTGTAAAACCTTTAAAAAAATTAATGTTAATTTTAAAGTTAAAAATGTTAAATGTGGATTTTTTCATACAATCTTATTAGATTTTAATGATAATATTTACGTTACTGGATTTAACTATTACGGTCAATTAGGTTTGGGTAATTACTGGAATATGGATGAATTTACAAAAGTTGAATTACCATTTAAAGTAATAAAGATATTCTCTTCTACTGCGAATACTTTTATTCTATCTGAAAAGAATGAATTATTTGGAACTGGATATAACAAGAATGGTGCTCTTGGAGTTGGCGATTGTGAAGGTAGAGTAGGGTTTACAAAAGTTAAAAATTGTAATGGAAATGTGGAATTGGTTGATTCATTTAATGATTGTAATTGTGTTGTAAATGATAATAATGAAATTTTTATTAGTGGAAAGACTAGTGTATTTGTTTTAAATAATACAAATGTGTTTACAAAATTAAATATTGATAATAGTAATAATTATATTTATCCATTATTAATGAAGAAAAATATATTTATTTTTTATTGTGATTATAAAATTAATGAAGTGCTTAATTGTGAGGAACAAAATACGTTTTTAAAAACTAATTTACTACAAAAATTACAAATGAAACAATTGGCTGATGTAGAATTTATTTAAATTAAACTTGGTTGTATATGTAATTATGCATTTCAACAACCAATTATTGTACAACAATGGCAGAAATATTAATGGTTCAATTAATGAGTACACAATATCAATATTTAATTAAAGAGGAAATGAGTGCTATTTAGATGTATTCTTTAATACAGTTTCCTCCATAATCTTCAATTACATAAATATTATTATTACGTTCATTAAAAGATATTCCAATAGGTGAATTTAAATTTTCATTAAATTCTTTAACTACATTGAATTTATCCATTACAATTAAATTGTCGTTTTTATAATCACATAAAATATAATTATCATTTTTATCATTTACAATTCCGCATAAATTTGAATAATCAAATTTTAAAAATCTAATTAAATTACCAAGTTTATCATAAATTTGTAATTCACTATAGTTATTGTTATAACAAGTGATTACAATTTGATTCTGATTGTTAATTAATATTTTATTTGGAAATAAATTGTGTTGAATTGTAAATTTTCTAATTAAAAATTGGTTGTTAACATTTAAAATAATTATTTCTTTGTTGCTTTTATTACAAATGTAAATGTTATTTTCATTATCTAGTGCCATTCCAAAAACTGTATTAAAATTATATTGATTATCCTTACTAGTAATTTCATTTAATAATTGTAAATTATTTAAATTATATTTGTAAATAATTTTTTCACAACCAATAAATAAATAATCGTTTTTGATGGCTAAAGATAATGGTTCTTCTTTTAATTCAATTTCTTTAACGTAATTGAAAGATAAATCTAAAATTACAATTCTTTTATTTTTAATTTCAGAAAGATAAATTAAATTATTATTGTAAACAATATCTGTCAAATAATTAAATTGGCACTTTTCATTATTTTCATTATTAAATTGTTTGTTTAAAATAAAATCTACAAGTAATAAGTTAGATTGTAATTTTAAATTTGAAACTAAATCATTTTCTTTAATTTCTTTATTTTCTATATTTCCTAAATTGTTTTTAATTATTTCAATTAATTTATTTTTGTCATTTGCCATATTTACTTTAAAATCAATCATTTCATTTGGCTTATTTAAAACGTTTACTTTATTTAAAGAATTTATTTCGCTTTCTAAGTTTAATTTATTTTGTAAAATGTCAATGCTATTTAAATTGTTATTTTTTAATTTACATAATCTTTGAATGTTATTAACATTCTCCTCTAATAACTGGTTTTCATTTTGTAAACTTTTTATTTTATTATTTACTATTTCGTCTACCGCTAAATACAGCATTTCTTTTTTTTTATCTAATTCTTTGTGTAATTCACAAAACTGTAAATTAATTTCATTCTTAACAACTAGTGACTGTTTATTCACACTTTCAATAATTGCTTCATTTAATTTTTTTCTTTGTAATAAAATATCTTTCTTTAAATCAAAATCATTAAATAATTTTGTAACCTTTTCTTGTTCTACTTTTTCAATATCTTTTATATCTACATAGTTATGTGTTTTATGACTAAAGGCGGCACATTTAGAACAAATTAATTGATTACAATCACAAAATACTTCTAATAAGTATCCAGCATGTAATTTACAATAATGATGTTCTTTGTAAAGAGAAGAACTTGAATTTTGTTCCAATAAAAGTTGTAAATGATGGTCTTTTGTTGATTTTTTTAATTTATGAACTTGTAAATGTACATGACATATATTTTTATTACAATTACAACAATAATGAGATGCTTGTAATGGTTCTTCTGTATCTATATCTTCTAAACATAAATTACATAAAATGGTCTTGTTTGACAATTTCATTTTTTAATTTTTTGAAAATCTGAATTTTGTTTTTAAGAAATATAATGTCCAATAACAGCTTGTCAACCTTAATGGAATAGTACCTTAATTTAGGCAATTAGAGAAAATGTGCTTGTTACAATCATTCCTTTATTTTTAAATTGTATAATTTAAACTCTATAAAATTACATATTACTAATATCCTCTCTTATATCTCTTATAAGCAACTATTGCAGAAAATGCAGCATAACTAACAACTAATGGTCCAAAAGTTAAATAATTATAAATTTCTAACATAACCATTACAATCCCCCAAGCAACACTAATTACAGAAAAACCCAATACACTAAACTCAAAATCATTTGTAAAATTATAAAAAAATTGTACAATTCCACCAAAAACTAAAGCAACCACCAATGGTATAACTGTCACATAAACATTTGAAATAAAATAATGTACAATAAATTTATCCATAAATAAAGAAAAATTTAATAATGAAATAAAACCTAAACCAAAAGCAATAAATATAGCAACGTCAATCTTATTATTTATTGCATTCCATTGAAAACCTAAAATATAAGGGAATTGATGCTTATTAAATATAATAGCTTTCTTAATACTATCTGTAAATATAATAGCTGACACTAATCCAGAAATAATAATAAATGGTAAGGCCATCATGGTATAACTTGGTGGGAAAAACTTTGCAGCCCAATAACCAATTTTATAGTTATTTGTCATTCTAAATAATGTATATTTTAAAATAAAAAAGATAAATACACAATATAAATAAATTACAGTAACAATTGCTACCATTGCTCTATCAGATTTAGATTTAAATTTATAATATTCATTAATTGCGAGTGCTTTAACAATTAATCCAAAATTAATCATTAATAAATAAATTGGAATAAATAAATAAGATAACCACCAAAAATCACCATCTAATGTTAAATAATTATTTTCAACAACTGCTGTTGTAATTTCATTTGTATTATTATTAACATTATTAATTACATTTGTATTATTACTATTAACAATATTATTTAAATAATTATTTCTAACACTTCCATACCAACTAGTTCCCAAAAATATTAATAAAATTAAAACACCAAATAAAATAAAAAAAGAATGTAAAATATAATCTTCAAAAAATTTAGATTTTCCATCTAACCATTCTCTTCTTCTTCTTAAAGTTGAAATATCTTCTTTTTCTTTTTTTAAATGTTTTAATAATTCAATAAATTGATCTTTACAAACAATTATTGGTTTTTTATAAATTTTTAATAAATTAAGTTTCTTTTCACTTGTCAATTGTAAATTATTTTCAATACGTTGTTTATATTGTAAATCAAATTGTTGTAAAATATGTTTATATTTTAAATTATTAAAATAAATTGGACTATTTTTATTAAAATATTTTAATAATAAATGTCCTGGTTGACTTGTAATTTGATTATTATTATTTAACTCTTTTTTAGATAAAACTAAAGGAATATATTGCCAAATTAAAAACTCATTATTAACTAATTGATTAAAATAAGAACAAACATGAGAGATTGTTACGATTTGGAATGGTGAATCACAAAGAAATTGGAATATTTCAATAAAGAGTTCATCTGGTAGTTGGGTGATGGATTTATATTGAATGACAAAGGGTGTTGGTTCTATTTCTTTAATTGTTCTTGTTTTTAGGCAAGTTGCGTCAATAATTTTATTTTCTTCAGCGGAAGAGGTGGAAGGCGCTTTGATCATTTTTTTTTATTTTTTTAATTTTTTTTAAATTTTTGTAAAGTTAGCTCTTGGAACAAACACGTAAAGCCACCAATAGAAATACGAGAGAGTAAATTACAACATTGTTAAATTGGTATACCAATTATTCTTCTATTCTTCCTCATCTTCCTCCACTTCATCGTCAACTTCATCCTCATCTTCTTCCTCACCTTCTTTATTATTTACCTTCTCTTTTGGAATGTAGGTAACAATATTTTCATTAGATAATATATTGTTAATCCACTTAGCTTTTTTAATTGATTTAAACCCAGCACTAGTATTTAATTCTAAAATATCATCCGGATATAACATACTAACTCCTGGAAATAACGCTAATTTACCATTACAATAATCTTCTAATTGTTTTTTTGTAAAAAATTCACTTAAATTTAACATTTTAAATATCTTATTTTCTTTCACCAAAACAAATCTAACTTTTAAATTATTTGTATCTAAATACACACCAACCGTTGTAAATGTTACAATTTGACATTCCATATAACTTTTATTATTTATATCTCTGATAAATCCATAAATTTCACCGTCAGCAAAATATAATCCAAAAGAATTACTTTCTTCTTCTCCCAAATGTCCCTCATAGCTAAAAGTTGCATTAATTTCTTTTAGTAAAAAACCAACAAATGTATTGTCTGACAATCCACAATCTTTTAAAGATTTTATTTCAAAATAGTAAACACCACTGTTGTAAAGTAATGGTTGATTAATAAGGTTTGATTGGTCGAAAATTAATGATTTAATTTGTAATAAACGTTGATGTTTATTATTTAGTTTATGTTTTTTATTTTGTTGTTGTTTATTATTGTTGTAAACAATGCTTGTTTGGAATTTTTCTGGAAAGCTAATAAAATTCCAATTATTCCAAATTTTAATTTCTTTTTGTAACTGTTCTTTATAGTAAAATTGATTGTTATTATTAACTTGATTATTATTACTACTAATTTGTGTTATTGACATTTGTTGTAAATTATTATTTCTACAACATCTATAAGAACTGTTGTAAAAAAACAAGAATTAAAAAGAGTAAAATTTGATGAGTCGGAAAGTAATAAGAAAAATGAAGAAGAGATATTAATGGAAAAAATTAAATTAGAAGAACAATTATTATTAGCAAATGATGAACAAGAAGTAAATAAAAGAAGAGAAGAACGAAAAAAAAGATTAAAAGAATTAGCTGAAAAGGAAAAACAATTAATCTCTTCTGAACAACTAACACAACAACAAGAAGAAGTAGATACAACAATAAAACAAGATGAAGAGATAAAACAAGAAATAAAAGAAGAAGAAAAATTAGTGAGTAATGAAAGAAATAATTTTTTAAAACAGTTGGAAATGGAAAGAAATAAAATTTTAGAAGAAAAAGAAACTTTAAAATTAGAAATTAAAGAAGAAAAAGAACAACAATTAGAACAAATAGAACAACATATTGGAGGATTAAAAAGTGAATCACCACTTATTGATATGTTTAGTGATTCTCCAATTCTAATTAATCAACATGATAATAATTTAAATGAAAAGAATAATATTGGTAATAAAATAGCCATAGATTTATTTGATGATAAAGATGGATATTATAGATACACAATTGGTGAGATGATTAATGATAACTATAGAGTTATATCATGTTTAGGACAAGGTGTATTTAGTACTGTATTAAAGTGTTTTGATACTAAAAATAGAAAAGAAGTTGCCATTAAAGTAATTAGAAATAATGAATCAATGAGAAAAGCAGGATTAAAAGAAATTGATTTATTAAATAAACTTGAAGAAAAAGATCCAAAAGATGAATTTCATTGCGTTAGAAAGTTTGATCATTTTATGTATAGAAATCATTTATGTATTATATTTGAATTATTAGATTTAAATTTAAGAGAGATTTTAAAAACGTATGGTAAAGAACAAGGTAAACCAGTTGGGATAAGTATGGATGGTGTAATATTATATACAAGACAATTGTTGGTAGCGTTGAAACATTTACAGAATTGTGAGATACTCCATGCTGATATTAAACCTGACAATATGTTAGTTCATCCATCACATATGAAGGTAAAGTTATCTGATTTTGGTTCTGGTTCTTATGTTAATGAAAATACAATAACTTGTTATTTAGTTTCACGTTTTTATAGAGCTCCTGAAATTATTCTTGGAATGAAATATAGTTATCCAATTGATATGTGGAGTGTAGCTTGTACAATTTATGAATTATATACTGGTAAGATTCTATTTCCATCACAAAATAATAATGATGCTTTAAGGCTAATGATGGAATTAAAAGGAAATATTCCAAAGAAAATGTTAAAGAAAAGTACTTTAAAAGATTTTCATTTTGATAAAGATGGTGGTTTTTTATTTAGGGAGATTGATCAATTTACGAATAAGGTGGTTATTAAGAAGTTATTCTTTCATAAGAATATACGTGATTTGAGAGCTTTATTGTTAAATGCAATGACTAAGGATACACCTGAAGAGAGAAAGAGAGTTGCTAAATTACATGACTTTTTAGAGAAGGCTTTAACTTTAGATCCTTCTAAAAGATTAACAGTTGACCAAGCTCTGTCTCATCCACTATTACTAGAGCAATAAAATATAATTGATTCTTCTCACTTTCTATTATCCTATTTGGAACTACAGTTGACTCTCCAATTAAATAAACGGGTATTTAATAAGCAAGGACATCAATACCAAAACCTTGAAATTTGTTCGAAGGGTCATAGAGTGAAGATGGAAGTCGCACCAAAATTTGGTTTGATGTTGTGTGAAATGCAATCTATTCCCATAACGAAAAAAAATATTTTCACATGAAACTACGTTTGTCTGTTATTTTATTGTTAGTGTCACTAACAGTATGTTGTTTACTTGTCGGTTATGCAACAAGTATCCAACTGCCAACTAGTATCAATTGGTCTTCTTGTCCTAGCTCTAGAAAAAGAAGTACCAACAATAACGTTGTTGACAATAACGATTTCATTGGTGATAAATGGGAAGAACATTTTTCACTCTTTCCACAGTCACAAAGAAAAGTAGATCAATTATTATTTAACACTGACAATAAATTATCTACTTTCATCACTAATGATATCGCTGCAGAACCCGAATATCAATGCGCAACATTATCCATGCCCTTAGATTGGGATAATTATGCAACAGATTCCAGAAATGTTTCCATTTCAATTTCTGCTTTATTCGTTCCAGATCCTTCAAAGAGAAAAGGACAATTATACATTGTTGCAGGAGGACCTGGTGAAAGTAGTGTTCTTGCTTTTACTTCAACTTTTATGAAAAGTATTAGAGATACTGTTTTAGAAGGTACACATGATATAATTGCAGTAGATGCTAGAGGAACAGGTTATTCTAATTATTTAGGTTGTTCTTATCCACAATCTTCTTCTTGTTATGATAATATTAAAGGCAAGTATGGAGATTTAAAGTATTTTAGTACAACATCCACTGCCAAAGATTATCTTCATATCTTTAGTTTAATTGGTTCAGAAAGTGATCAAAGAATTGTTTGGGGTATTTCATATGGTACTTTCCTAACAAATAGAATTTTATATTTAGATGGATTGGCAACTAAGAAGAGAGTCACTGCTGGTATTTTAGATTCACCAGTTCCAGCAAATGTTGATTTCTTTACTAGAAGTGATCAATATGCAGAGATTGGAAACAAATTAGTTGACATGTGTAAGGCAGATACTGAATTTTGTTCTAAAAATTTTAATTCAAATGTTGCTGGAATAATTGATAGTGTTTGGAAGAGTTCTAATCGTTGTCTTCCTTATTTTGATAATTGTGTTTTAGCAATAATTAATTCAGTTTTAATTGATAATGTTTTATTGAGAAAATTAATCTTACCAGTTTATCAAAGAATTCATTCTTGTACTGAAAATGATAAGGCATGGTTACAAAAGTTTGCAAGTATTACACAATTACAAAATAGTTGTAAAACTTCATTTGTTGCTAATCCTAATACTCCTACTCCACTTTCTGTAGTTACACTTAATGTTGTAGGTTGTTCAGAATTAATTCCAAGAGTAAATAATAATGGTGCTTATTCTGGTAACTTTGGTATTAACAAGATCCAAGAAGTTTATACAATGAATAGTTATCCTCCATACAACTCTAATGTATCACTTGATTTAGCAATAACATGTAATAATTATATGGGCAGTAACGCTTATGAAGTTGACAGTACCACTAGAGAAAGTGCAGCTAACACATTTACTGGACCAGTTCTAATCTTACAGGGAATGCTAGACCCAAGAACACCACCTTCATGGGGAAAACATGTTTCTAAACAATTCACAGATAAGGGAAGAAATGTTCATTATGTAGAGTTTGAAGGTGTAAAACATTTCGTGGGGGCTAACTCACAAACAACAGATGGAAAATATCAATGTGGATACCAGGTCATTAACTCCTTTATTAAGGGTGGTTTTGCAAAACCTGATACTTCATGTTTATCAAAACTTGTTCCTTTCTCTTTTAAGGAAAATCAATATGATAGTGGCACTTATTCTGCACTTGAATTATTACCATTATTTTCAACTACAAGCACAGCAGGAATGTTTAGTTATAATATTATTTTAATTGTATTTTGTATTGTCATTTCGTCTCTTTTTACAAAAATTTAAATAAATAGTTTAAACAGTTGTCCAATAAGAATTTTTTCTCATTTCTTTCACCTTTTCTAATCCTTGAATTAATTGTTTGTTTACATTTGAATTTACATCATTCATATCTCTAAACATATAATACATATTAATTATTTCTTCACTAATTTCACCAATTTGTTTCATATCTACATATAATTGATCAAACCATTTACGTATTTTATCTTTTTCATCTTTCATTAAACAAGTCATGTATATTGCTGTCAATGCAATTAAATAAGGTGGATATTTCAGTACAACTTCACAAAAATATGAATCATTAACTATATTCCACGAGTTTTGATATAAATTTTCACTCATTTCTGAATCTTTTAGAAAAGAAATTAAAGAATTGTAAGGGTGATAAACTGTTAAGTTAAATGAAAGTTGTTCCATTAAATACAGCTCACATTCCAGTATTTGTGAAAGTTGATAGGGAAAGGATGGCGCTAAAAAATGTTAAAAGTCAATATTAAGTGTAAAGACACTTACTAAAATCTTTAGAATCATAACTTTGGGTAGTTTCTTTGCCCATTGATATTTGATGTAAAGTTTTTGCGTTTAAAGGACACTCTTCTATCTTTGACGCTAATAATAAACAAGCTGGAACGAGTAAAATAGGGTCACAGTCTAAAATTCCATTCAATGCGTAAAATCGTTTGTAATATATCATTGCCGATGCTATAACTCTTTGATGTGCTTGTATTTTCGTTCCTACGTTTCTAATATCACTCAAATAATGTACAAGAACATAATGTTTTTGATTACTGTCGGAAGGAAATATTTCTTCATCATTACTTTGAGCAATTTTCTTTGATGAATGATATTGATGATTCAACCATTTACTTTTAATTTTGGTTTCCGAAGCATTCTTCTCAATTTTGTTACTTACTATTGGGATGAAGTCCAAAAGTTATCCATTTTTTATTATTTGTTTACAACTTTTCTTTGGTCTTCAGCAAATACCTTCTTGGCTTGGTTAACTTTGTCAGTATAATTTAGCACAGCTTTCCTAAGCTCCATGCCTAAGGAATCGCCTAATAATTGTGCTAATCTTTTATCTGCCATTCTAGATAATGCTTTTCCGTCAAGAGTGGAAGGAAGGAGAGGAATACACTTCTTAAACTTTCCCTTTTCAATGGATCCAATCCATTCAAATGTTTCTTCCACAGTGAATTTTGCTAGTGGCTTAAGTAAAAGAGCTCTCTTGTTGAATGGGTCATCACCTAATACATCTTGAACAACTAGTTTAGTTCCTTCTGGCACGTCGCTTGACATCATCATACAGGTGTGTTTTAAAGTGTTTGTTGTATGCTCAGTGTCTGTGGCAATAGGTGACACTGTTGCAACAACAATCGTCTTTGGCTTCTTCTTTAATTTTTCATCATCCACTACAAAACAATCCTTTAGCAATCTTGTCAATTTACTAGCTCTGTATGGAATGTGGACCTTAGTGTCAGTCTCTTTACTTAAGGCAACACATCTAATTACTTCCTTCAAAGCCATTAGACTGGAATTTATACTTGCAGTTTCCTTTCTCCTTTCAGCATCATGATACATCGAGTCTGCGTTACGTTCACTGCCAGCTAAATCACAAACAGTCAACTGGGCATACATTTTCCCAGTGATAGTGTCTTCGATAAATAACCTACAAATGTAATGGGATCTAGAAGAACTAGCATTAATCTTAGTTGACTGAGTTTCTCTAAGGCTAGCGGCATAAGTATAGAGTTCATTCAATTCCGAACCACTCTTTAATTTGCAAAGTTTGTTCCCACAAATAATGACTTCTCCAGTTTTACCATCCCTTAATTGAACTTCTGCATGATCGTTAAGTAGATCGTAACATGAATCTCCGTACAACTCAATGCAAGTTGCAGTTACGTTAAATCTTTCCTGATTTTGAGATAATTGAGAAAATAGGTCTTCAGACAATGTTTTCATAATGTTACTAATTGTATAGGTTTTTCCTTAAGAGAATTAGCAATATAATTAACAATTATTGTATACTTACCTGAACCAGTCTGCCCAAAACAAAATAATGTACCTATTTGTCCATCCATTACATGATCTACTAATCCCTTGACTGCTTGGGCATATACATACTCGTTAGATACATTCTCATTGAAAACTTCAGTTCCAGGATAAGGGAATCTAATAGACTCTATATAAGCTAAATGATGCTTCATAGAGGGGTGGCATCTACAATCATGAACAATTATTTCATTAGGAAGGCAAGTTACCACATCAAACTCTCCGTTTTTGATTTCCTTTTCGAATATTGGACGTTTTCTAATGAATACTTTAACACTATCGTTTGCCTCTCCCATGCCTTGATCTATTTGCTCTGAAAGGAGATCCTTTCTATAATGTTGTATGAGCTTTAAGAAAAGCTCAGCATTTTCCTTCCTGTAGGTTCTTTTGTCTACGTTTTGATTTTGGCCCATCTATTTTTTATTTAATTTTTTTTAAAAAGTTGTATTAAACGTTTAAAAATTGTAGCCATGGAGGGAAAAGAGAGAACATAGAACAACATGAATGTAGGAACAAATAATATTTGTAACAATTTTACTCTATGTGGCCTAATAAAATTTAATAAAATTAATAAACAAAAGTGATTTAAATTATTAAATTTATATAAAATTAAAATTTTTTTTTAATATATAAACTTTATTTCTTACTTTTTATTAAAAATAGTAATTTATATATTTTTTAATTTGATTTATATATTTTTTTAAATAAAAATTATACTTAAATTTAAAATTTTATTCATAATTTTAATAAAATTAAAAATTATTTACACAAAATAAAATTTAAATTTATTAAGTTTTTTTTAAATATTATTATATTATTTAAAATGCCTATATAATTATAAAAATCAATATACTTGGTAATTTTTTTTTAAGATTTTATTTTTATTTAAATAAAAATTCTATTTTTTTAAATATTAAAAAATATTTTTTTTAATACTAATTTTATTTAAATAATATTATAAAAAAATTATTTTTTAAAAATTAATTCAATAAATTAATATAAACCTTAAATAATATTTTTTCAATATATAAAATTAAATAATAACTTTTAATTTGAATAAAAATTATATAGAGTAATTTGAATAAAAATTATATGATGTAAAATTTAAATTTATAATGTTTATGCATTAAAACTTGACTTTTATATTAATAATATCTACATTCATTACTTTTTACCTCTACACCTTTATTTAAATAAATCTAAAACATCTGCACGAGGTGGGATTTGAACCCACGAAGCTTACGCATTAGAACTTGAGTCTAACCCCTTTGACCACTCGGGAACCCGTGCCCTCAATGTTCACATGTTTTTTCACAAAACAGGCTCTTTTTCTCAGTGCCGGCGATTTTTTGCGCGGGTTTGGTTTGGGGTTTTGTGTAGACTCTGCGGGACCTTAAAAACCGTTTCTTAACGGTTCCAAAAGTTGGGAGGAATCAGTGGTGAAAATTTTAATTGCAACTTTTAGGGATAACCCACACAAAATGATAAAATTCCTAAACTGAATACTAATCATAGAAAATTGCTTTATCCCCATCAAACAAACTATCTTCCCTACTGTTTTGACCACCAGCAAATTTCCTGTAAATATCTTTAACCAAAAATTAGAGACGGAATATTTTATCGGAGCGCATTAGCGACAGCGTTAAAGACAAAATTTAAAGAATTGACTTTCCTGGGATGTTCTAAACCAAAAACCTAAAAAAATGTCTTTATTAATTTACACATTAATTGCCTCGGTAGTTTTTTTCATTATCTACTGGGTGTTTTTTAAAAATTCATCAGAAACAGATGACAAGCCTGAAGAAGAAGAAAATGATATTGGGATGGAGGATGGAAAACCACAAATGCTCATTCTCTACGGTTCTCAAACGGGTACAGCTGAAGAATTCGCTAATACATTAGCCTCTGATGCTAGAAAATATGGTTTTAACTCAATTGCTAAAGATATGGTAGATTTTGAACCTTCTGAACTTCCAACACAAAAGTTTGTAGTATTTGTTGTTGCAACCTACGGAGAAGGTGAACCAACAGATAATGCAAGAGATTTCTATGAATATATAAAGGATAGTTCTAACCCAAATGATTTATTAGCAGGTGTGAAATATGCAGTTTTCGGACTTGGTAATAAACAATATAAATTATATCAAGCAATGGGAAGATATTTTGACAAGAGAATTAAAGAATTAGGTGCAGAACAAGTATTTAGAGAAGGTGAAGGAGATGCCGATGCAGATATCGATGAAGATTTTGAAGAATGGAAATCTCAATTCTTAGTTGCAGCTTCCGAAGTCTTTGAAACTGAAGTTAAAGTTGAAGATGACGTTTATCAACCAAAATTCAAAACTAATTATTCAGTTAAAGAACAAACCATTTCTGCTCCATATAAAACATCAACTCATTCACCAGATGCTAAACATCCATTCCTTTCAACAATTTTAAAGAATGTTCAACTTTTAAACAATCCTGGAACTGATAATAGAAGCACTCTTCATGTAGAATTTGATATTAAGGGAAGTGGAATTAGATATGAAGCTGGTGACCATTTAGCTGTCTGTCCACAAAATGAAGAAAGTTTAGTAAAGGCTTATATGAAGAGATTAGGTATTACTGAAGAAGATATTGAAAAACCTTTACAATTAAGAAATGTTAAAGATAATAGATTAGCAAGTTATTTCCCAAGAGATACATTTACATTAAAGTTTGCTTTAACTTATTATTTAGATTTGAATGCTATTGCAAAGAAGAAGGCTTTAAATATTATGGCTAACTTTGCTAAGGATGAACAAGAACGTGACAGATTACGTTTATTAGCAGGTAATTCTCAAGAAGGAAAAGTTCAATATCATGGATTTATTAAAGAGGAATGTAGAAATGTATTAGATGTTTTAAATCAATTCAAATCTGTTGATTTACCAATTGAATCATTTGTTGAGCTAATGCCAAAATTACAAGTTCGTTATTACTCGATTGCTTCATCATCCCAATTACATCAAGATTCTATTTGTGCAGTTGTTGCAGTAGTGAGATTTAAGACATCATCTGGTACTGCTAAGGAAGGAGTCTGTTCTTCATATTTGGAACGTTTAAAGGAAGGTCAAAAAGCTTATATTTATGTTCGTCACTCAAACTTCCATTTGCCTCACGATCCTAAGACTCCAGTAATAATGGTCGGTCCAGGTACTGGTGTTGCACCATTCATTGGTTTCTTAGAACAAAGAACAGCTATGAATAAGAAGGGAATTGAGTTAGGCGAATGTCAAATGTATTTTGGTTGTAGAAAGAAGAGTGAAGATTATATCTTTGGTGATATGATGGAAAATTCGGTTAAGACTAATGTCATTACACAACTAGAAGTTGCTTTCTCTAGAGATCAAGAACAAAAGGTTTATGTTCAAAATAAGGTTGAAGCTAATAGCGAAAAGATATGGAATCTTTTACAAAAGGGAGGCTACTTTTATATTTGTGGAGATGCAAAACACATGGCAAAAGACGTCGAGAATGTTTTACTCTCTTCTATCCAAAAGTATGGCAACATGACTTCAGAAGAGGCTGTCAAGTACTTAGATAAACTAAGCAACGAGCATAGATACCAATTGGACGTTTGGTCGGGTTAAATACATTTTAAATTTTTTAATAATACTATAATAAATAATTATTTCACTATTTAATTCGGTATTTCCTCAAACCGTTTGCCACCCATCCAACCGTCGTGGACAATTCCCTGTTTTTATCAGTATTTTCTAGTTGAGCTTTTTATTGTCTCATTTACAAGATGCAATTTTTTTTTTAGGTGCCTGATAATCACCTTAAATAATACTGATTTCCAAGTTAGAAAATACGAACTAGCTTCAAATACCAAAGTCAGCTATAAGACCAAAAAACAAACTGAAAAAATCAATAACAAACAAACTGTTTAAAAGAGAGTCTATTAGAGACGACGATGAACCAAGAGAAGACTACCATGCTAGGACAAAACACTCGTTCTTTTAATTTCTTTGTAAAAGACCCTTCTGTTAAAATTTATTCATCACAAACAAACAACTTGCAAACTATTGCTACCCCAAAACTAACTAACAACAACAACAAGGCTAACCCAAATACAATTCCACCTCTAGGAAAGAACAGTACCACCGTTCAAACAAGAAAAGTGGGTGATCATCACTTATCCCATTGGTTTTTAAAGAAAGATAGCAATAAAATCCCTGTAGATACACCAACCCCTAACAATGGCATAAAGAAGAAAGATTCTAGAATGAAACGTAATAATAATAATCAAGTCTATCGTATAGATACAATAGTTTCCAATAAACTACAAGGAGAACAAAGTTACAGTCCTAGAAAACTATATCATTTGGTTGAAACTACCCAACAACCGATGGACAATTATTCCAGTTCCAACTCTAATAATTCATCTAACCACCATACAAATAACTTTCATTTGGTTTCTAATAACTTTAATCATTTGTATTCTATTCAACAACATTCTGCAAGGCCAATACAACTTTCCCCTCAAACAGTTGCATTTCCAGTAGAACCAATTAGTATAGGCGAAAATGTCTATGCTAATTGTACAAATAGCTCTAATTTACCATATATGACTGGATATACCGAAAGCAAAATACGGTCAGCAAACAGTCAGTTCTTTGGTTGTATGGAAGGCAACAAATGTAATAACATGTCAAATAATAATACTACAGACTTGAAGCAAAATCAAACTGATTTTCTTCCTTCGATTAATGTTGAAGGGCAAGTCAAAAAGCAAGAAAGAAAGTATAGGACCTCAATTTCTATTCGAGAACTACTTGCTTAATAATAATTCATTAAAACAATAAAGTTTTATTTTTTAATCAACTTCTCCATTGCTAGTTTGTAAACCAATTGACCCATTTCGATTACATCCTTTACAATTGTTGGTTTACGTTCTTCTCTTACAAGTTGTTCATTATATCTATCTTCAGGATGAATATATAAATCTCTTGGAGTGTTTTGTTGTTGGATAATATTTGCAAGTGCAGGACATTTAGAAATAAACATATTTAATCTACCAAAGATATAAATTCCCTTATTAGCAGAAGAAAGGGCAGTAGCAACTCTTCTCTTATCATTAAGATGACCTGGATGAATAGTTCTTACTAAAGACAATAATATTATATCATTTTGTTGTCCTTGGTATCTATCCACAGTTGTTACTTTCTTTGGAGGTCCAAATAGTTTGCATCTTTCTTCAATTACATTTCTTATCAATCTTTTTTGACCTTGATAAGTGGTTAGTATAGTTATCTTCTCAGAAGGATATCCAATTAAACGTAAAAACATGTATACAGCAACTACATATTCAGCCTCTCCTAAGTTTTGATAAAAGTGTGGAACTGGTTCACTTTCACCAACTCCTTGATAATCTTCAACATTAATAAATTGACAATTAAATTCAAAACCATTTGGAGGAGATACTTTCTTATCTTCACTAGATAATAGTACTGACTCATAAAAAGTAGAAGGATAATTCCATTTAAATAAAGGAATTAATTCAGTAAATGTTTGTAAAGAATCATAAGATAAAGTTAAAATATCCTTTTCATCTAAAGACCTAAATAACCGTGCAAATAATGATTGATTCATATTACTAAATCTCTCAATCTGTTTGTTCTTAATCATTGGTGGTAATTGATATACATCTCCAACACAAATAACTCTTTTTAAACGTGATGTTAATGTCATTGGTATAAATGATTCAATCTCTAATATTTGTGAAGCATCTTCTAATATTAAAGTGTCAAACTGTAAATTTTGTTGTAAAAATGATCTTCTTTTAATTGCTGCGTGAGTACTTGTCATTGCAATAATTCTTGATTGTTGTGTCAATATATAATTAGTTCTTTCAGAATAAGAACGAATACTTTCTAAAACTTTACATTCATTTAGTAATTCATATAATAATTCAATTTCTGAATATTTTTCAAAAGCAATTAATAAATCCTCATCAAATGTTTGTTTCTTAAAGATTGAAAAGTTATTATTTCCTTCTCCTTCTTCAAAGCCTTCTTGTTGTTGATACTTTTCTTGTTGGATTTTAAAAAAGTCATTGAATGGAAAGTGACTTTCAATAAAATCAACATTTAATTCTTTTGTTGATCTTTTATAATGTTTACATTGAGTTATAAATTCTTTCCATTTTGGAATAATATATCCTATAAAGAAATGTGTTGCTGTTTCACATGATAAATTTGTAAATTGTAATAATTGTAAAGATGATGCCAATAAATCAATCATCTTTAAAGTATCTAATCTTAATTGCAATAAATAATTTAATCTACCAAATTTACTATATTCAGAATTTTCACCACCTAACCTCAATAAATGTCTATTATGAATATTTGTATTTTTAGATATTAATTCAAATATATTATTTAATGAAAGATTAGATCTTGAAATATAAATAATTCTTTCTTTTGGATAATTAAAATATAAATTTTCAATTACTTTTTGTAACATTTGATATTTTCCACTTGAAGGTGGTGTTTCAATCATAATTAATCCTCCTTTTGGTGAAATGCATGATTTTATAGCATTGACTTGTGACTTATTGAATGAATAGATATTATTGGATTCTCCAATGATACTTGCAGAGTAAGGTATCCTTCTAGGAATGTAAGCTCTTATAGAAGTAATTGTATTGTTATTATTATCTTCTGTTTGATGTTCATAAGATATATTATAGTAATATTGTTTAATTCTTTGGCTTTTATCATGATGTTTAGGATAGATTATAGAAAGTTCATTAGGGATAGGTAATGTACTGCGTAAATGATTTTCATCTATAAAAGTATCTCTAAAATCAATTACCATATCAGCGTTATTACCTTCATCTTCTTCTTTATTTGTTGTTGGCTCATAGCCTAGAATATAATCATGAAGCCAACTAGGTAAATGATCGCAACCATAATTCATTAAATCTCTAATAGTTTCCAGAACGGCTTTAAAGTTATTATCTTTAGGTTTTAATCTTATTAATAAGTTAAAGTTGGAATATCTATCATAAGATGTTTCTTCTTCTTTTCTATCTTTAACATATTGAACAGGATCTAATAATACAACTAATCTTCTCTCTAAACTAATTATTTCATATTCTAAAGATTCATCTTGTTCAGCTAACTTAATTTGTGAATTTATAATATTTCCATCTTCATCTTCATGCCTAATCACCTCACATCCTCTAACGGATACAATTCCATATCTTTGAATAAAAGATTTACTTGATAAATCAACAATTTCCTCATCTATTGTTGTAATTGGAGATTTCAAATGAACAAGAAACAATATATCATTCTTCTTCACACTATTCCATTCCCTTTTCAAATCTTCATTCAAATCTGCAAGACTAATTGAAATTACGCCTTCAACTTTTGATGGTGTTGATTCTCCTAACTTTGGAGCTGTCACTTCAATAATTTCAAAAGGCTTTTCTAAAGGAATTGCGTTTCTACTTTTACCTAGGAATTGTGTTAAGCCAGTTGGATGAGCTATTCCTTTCATCTTAATAATAGCTTCTTCAATTGATCTTCTTATACTAAAAGTTTTTTCTAATCTAAAAAGTGTGAAATTTCTTAATAAATAATCATAAAGTGTTAAAAATTGTAAACCTAATTTTGGTAAAGCAATATTCTCAATACCTGTGTAAGTAATATTTGGATTTGAAATATTCTCTATAGTTGCAATTTCTTCCCATATTGTCTTCTCTGTTGGATATAAAGAAGTATTATTAATTCTATCTATTAATGAAGGTCTCTTTTCATATTTTGTAATTATTAATTCTTTTAATAATTCTACTTCTTCTTCTTCTTCCATATTGTCATTATTATTATAATTTGTATCAATCAATAAAAGTTCTTGACATAACTTAATTAATTCACTTTTATCTAATATTGATAGCCATTCATCTAATGATTCTCTAGACTCAATTTTAGAAATATTACTTAGAGTTAATGGTTTTAATTTTATAGGAAATAATTGAAAAACAACTTGCTGTAGCTTAGATAATTGTTTAGCATGATTTCCTAATGCATCCGTTATAGAAAGGGCTTCACCAGTTTCATCATTAATATCAAACATTAAATAGAAATGTAAATAATTAATTAATTGATTTAATTTAAAAGCCTTTGAAGAAGTAATAAACTTTGACAATTTACACTTCTCTAGTAAATGAGTATTCTCCAAATAAATACGAAAGAATCTTCTTGTTGATAATTGTCCTAATAAATCAATTAAAAATTCTAAAAATCTTTCACAATAAATAATCATTTCATTATTTTCATTTTGGTTTAATTTATTTAAAATTTCTAAAAAATCTTTAATTAAGTTTGGAATAAAATCTGACGTTAAATTATTAGTTTTACCCTTCTTTTCTTTTTTTAATAAATTTTTCCAATATTTATTTAAATCACGTTGTGTTAGTTCGATTTCTCTAATTTTAGGGTTTAAATGTTTCCATAAAGGGATAGAAACATATTCTAAACAATATTTACTAAATAAATCAATATTATTAAAACAATTCATAATAAATATTAAGATAATTAATTTTTCTTTTATATTTTCACATTTTAAATTTACAACATTATTAAAAAATAATTTAAATTTTTCAGAATTTATAATTTCTTTTAAATTATATTTTGATGAATTATTTAATAGTTTTTCATTTAATAAAATTATTATAGAAAAAATTAATTCTCTTTCTTTACAAGTTTCTTCTTTAAAATTATTCCATAAAAAATGTTCAAAAAAATAATTATTTTCCAAAATAGAAAAACAATTACTTTTAACATTTAATAATTCTTCTAAAATGAAATGATTGTAAATATGTTTTAATAAATTAATATCGAATGAAATTGGTGTTGAAATCCATTTTGCATTATTTAATTCATCTTCAATTGTTTTTAATTTTTTCTTTTTTTCAATTCCAGTAATATTGTTATTATCTATTATTGTTTTTAATTCCACTCCTTCCGATTGATCATCGTTATTGTTATCAATGGCAGCTTGTTTTCTTTTCTTTTCACCTTCTTGCACCAAGACTTTTTCACTCATTTTTTGTAAGCTAAAAAGTCAAACATGAAAATACACATTCAATTAAACAAATCTGTTGCTGTTGTAGCGAAACGCAAACAACAAATTGTTGTATTTTACGTAGGAATAAATGTTAATCAACAATGTGTTGAAATAAATTCTTGTGCGAACTGGCATGTTAAATTTCCAGAAAAAAAATGACCAATAGATGTATTTTAAATATTTATTTGAGTAATGGTAAAGGCTTTTGTGCTTTTCCTTCTTCTTCCTTAACAACAATAGATGAATTAATAACTTTTCTGGAAAGAGAATATGAAAGATATTATCCATCTGATGATAGTATAAAAATTAAAAATATTCAATATTTAGATTTAACAGATAAAGAAAACCCTGTAAAATATGAAATATTATCGGATTGGGAAAGTCTTGATATTAATCAAAATAATAAAACAAATAATAAAATGTTAGAATATCTATTCGGAAAGAATGCCTTCTTATATTTAGAAGTTGATAAATATAATACCGGAACTACTTTTGATATTGTCTCACCAGTACCTGGATCTATGAGAACTAGAAAGATAGTTGAAATAGATCAACCTTTATTATCATTTGATTCAGATACTGTTCAATCAAATAATGATTCAATTATATTTGTTGATGAAGATGGTGAAGACTCTATTTTTGAGAAAGCCTTAAAAGAACATGAAGAAGGAAGACAACATGATGTAATGCAAGAAGAAGAAGAACGTACTGAGGTGTTTCCTTCACCAGAAGTAGAACAACCAAAAGAAGAAGAAAAACAAATTGAAGAAAAACAAGAAACGAAAGAAGATATTGTAAATAATGAAAATTTAGAACAACAAAAAGAAGAAGATGAAGTAATGAAAGAACAACAATTGGAACAACAAAAACAACCAAAAGAAGAAAAGCAAGACACTGAAGTTCCAATTAATAGAAATTCTACAACAAGTGTGAATACAAATGTTGTTACTGAACAATTAAGCGAAGACGAAATTACTATTGTTATTGACGATGAAGAGACTACAGAAGATGAAAAGGAAGAAGAACCAAAAAATCAACAAGGTATCACTACTATCGCAAGTTCTAATCAAACCACTCAAACCAAACCTCCTTCTCCAATTATGGATGAAGTGATGAGTGAACACGAAGAAGATAATAATAATACTGAAAGTAGTAAATTACTATTGGCCCCAGTATCCCAACTGTTTACTCAACCAATTTCCTCTTCTCCATTAAATAAGGTAAAATCACCTACAAGTTCTATTTCTTCTTCATTGGAATCATCAATACCTCTACGAACAGAAGACGAACCACTTGTAATAAGTCAAAAAGCAAAAGAAAAATTATTAGGCCTTTCACAGGAAACAAAAAGAAAAGGTGTCGATACTGCCACACCCCCAAAGAAAATAACTTTTCCAAAAACACCTCAACCAACTTCATCCTCCTCTCAAAATAGTGAAAATTCACCTACTGCTAAAAGTACTTCAAAGGTAACAAAACAGAAGAAAATGTATTCAGAATTGGGTAAGGCACCAATAGCAAAGAAATTACAGTGGATAAAACAAGCTGTACAAAAAGTTAAACCAAATAATGATACGAAAAAATAAATTTTCAAAATTGTAATATCATTTTAATTAAAGTAAGCTTTTGTGACTTTGTAAAGCATCACACTAATCATTTCATTCAACGTTAACCCATCGTTATCTTAGAAATGTAATTTACTTCTAACCTTCATTCCACAAATTCACTGTAAATTATAATAGAGGTTCAAACACAGCCAAAGGAAAACACTGTCATTTGCCTTTTGTCTTATTTGAACAAATTTTGTGGTTGTTGCAACAACGTATATAATTCTATTTCTATGCATTTATTCAAGCGAATCTGATAAAAAATTTAACAATTAAAAATGACAGAAACTGGCAAGCGTGTTGTTGATACTTTTACTAGAGATGAAGTTGCGAAACATAACAAGGAAGAAGATGGTTGGGTAATAGTCGGTGGTATTGTTTATAATGTTACTGAATTTGTCGATGCCCATCCTGGAGGTATTGATATTCTAGTTGATTATTTAGGAAGAGATATTACAGAAATTATGCAAAAGCCTTCTGTTCATAAACATTCAGGTGCTGCATATTCAATGTTAGAACAATACGCAATTGGAAAATTAGATGAATCTTCATCCAACTATGAAGATATAGATACCCGAAAGGCTTGGGGTAAAGTAGATTTTACTAAACCTCTTGTTCATCAAGTAGGACTACTCGGAAAGGACTACTTCCATTGGGTAGAAACAGATCCAGTCTTTTTCAAAGAGCCTGTAACCCTATTCCAAAATTCATTCATAGAGATGACTACCCATACTCCTTGGTGGGTAGTTCCAGCAGTTTGGTTACCAACTTGTCTAATCCTAAATTTAATCTCAGTATACCAAGGTGCCTCACTTCTTACTTTATTATTTAGTAATATTTTAGGCTTTTTCATTTGGTTTGTATTAGAATATGGTATACATAAGTATATTTACCATTGGGATTCTATAGCAAAGCCTGGTTTTTATATTGGAAATATTCTACACTTTTTACTTCATGGTTTCCATCATAAAGTACCTATGGATAAGGATAGATTAGTTGCTCCTATTCCATTATTTATGATTCTTAGTTCACCTTTTGTATTATTGGCTGTTAAGCTTTTCCCTGCAACAATGGCTTATGCAGCTATAGCTGGTGGATTTTTAGGTTATGTTTATTATGATATGCATCATTATTGGTTACATCATGCTGCAAATGCAGTTAGAGCTCCTGAACCTTTCCGTTCTTTCTTTTTAACTAAACGTTGGCAAACATTGAAAACTCATCACTTTATTCATCACTTTGCTCCTGGTGGTGAATTAACAAATTATGGTATTTCTAATAGAATTGTAGATATAGTTTTTGGTTCTCTAAGGGAAAAACACTAATTCTGTGTTTATCAATGATACTCTGTCACAAACATTCGGAACAATAAATTTTGTTATGAAATTTACTAATTGACTAAAATTTTGATATCAATTTGATTGCGCAGTTTACAAACAAATAACAAGAAGATTTAAGAATATTTACACTTTATTGAGGTTAAAAGTTATTACATTTACTTTTTATCACTACTTCCAGACCAACCTAGAGTATCACTAATAGCATTCTTTGCATCAATAGCAGTATTCTTAATGCTTTCACCCCAAGTTTGTGCTTGAACATCTTCCTTAGGTCTTACCAATGCATCAGATACTTTTTCTCCAGTACCTGATTTTTCATTGCTATTGTCTAAGCTTTCACTAATTGCGTTCTTTCTTGTTGAAGTTTGATCTTTTAATTCATCATAGCCCTTTTGAAAAGAATTTCTGTTATCCATTTTGTTTTGTTGTTTTTTGAATTGTTGCTTCGGTTGATTTGGGTTTTTATTGTAATTATAATTGAGTATTTACTTTATTATTTTATTATTATTTTTATACAATTATTTTTAAATGAACAAAAAAGATTTCTTAATTAAGGAATTTATTTAGTTTATAGTTCTTTTCCTATTTTAAAAATTGTACCGTTATAATTTTTTTATTCTTTTTGGTAAAGGATAGCACTGTTAGTTTGTTAATTTACTAATAATTTTTTTGAATTACAAATCCTTAACGATTCAATCCACACTATCCATACTTAATGGAAAAGCAGGTAAGAGATCTAAACAGGATCTAACTTAAATCAACTTACAATTTTTGAATTACTTTTTTTAATAATAATATTTAAAACTCTTTATTAATTGTAAACCGTTAAAGAAAAAGCTAATTAATTTTTAATTTCTAAAAGGCTTGTTTTACAATAATGGGATAGCCAATCTGAATTGCCTCAAAATCAAATACCAGTTTGGCGGACTAGTTTCTAATCCCCCGAGTATATTTAACTGCTTTATTTCTAGCCTTATCAACAACTTACCCAACCTTTGGATTCCTTAAGGAAACAAAAAAGAATAGTATTCACAACAAAACAGGCACGCCTAAGTGGAAACTTGAAAGTATACGATTAAATGCTTGTAATCCTCTATCGAAATTTACTCTTCATTAATTGATGGATCTTTCAATCCACAAAGAAGTTAGCTATGTTTACAATAATAAATTTGTTTCCAATTGTACATTCCATTCAAACTAATTCGTTTTATCTCAATGATAATAATTTGTATATCACTTTCCAGTTTCAAAACGCACCTTTTATTAAAATCTGAATTGATTTCTCTTTAGTCCAATAATTGGGATTTACCTATCCACTAACAATTAAATAGTGTTATTATTCACATGAACTATAAATCTAGAAACAGCGTTTGGTGAGACAAAAGTGCAATTTGTACAAACGGTTGTGTTTATAAACTCCATTTCCTTGTTTTTTTGCAAAAAAATCGGGATTCAGTTTCAAAATCTAAAAATTAAAAAAAAATGTTTGAAACGGAAAGAACAAAAAATTTCATTGAAAGAAAGAAAAAAAGAAAAGAAGGAGATAAATTAACAAATCATGAAAAACATTTATTAAATCAAGCCATTATCAACCAACTAGAATTAGAAGATGAAGAAATTAATGAACTAAAAAATAGAAAAATAAATATTGATCAAGCTAAACAATTTGGATTTCGATCTTTTCTTCTAAATAAACAAGTTTTCACTATCTCTTCATCTACTACTAATACCACTTTTTCACAAACAAATAATAATGAAATAAATATTAAAAATTTTGAAATTACTGAAAGACAAGCTAGTTTACTACCTGGTGTGACAATTACAAATGATAAAAAAGTTGTAACGACTGGAAAGGAAGGTTTATTAATTCCTGTGAAAAGTGAACTTGGTGAGATTGTTGCATTACAAATAAGACCTAGACGTAAATATCAAATGAAGGGTGTTTCAAAATATGTTTTAACATCTTCTAATAGTTCATCTTCTAGTAAAAAGAAGAAACAAGAAACAAACTTTCATTATAATGAATTTGGTGAAACTCCTCTTTGTTATCATCCATTTAGTTCAAAAGAGAATGAAAATATTATTGGTTTTTGTGAAGGAATATTAAAATCTTATATTGCTGCTAATAGATTAAAGATGAATATAATTGGTGGAAATGGTTGTGATTTTATAATTTCAATTGAAACTTTAGATCAAATGTTAAGAAATATGAAAGATGACATTTCTTTAAAAATTGCTTATATCTTTCCAGATTCTGGAACGCATTGTAATGAACAAGTACTTGTACCTTTTATTGAATTGTACATGTTTTTAGAGACACGTTTTAAAGAGGTTTGGTTTGTTTATTATGGACAATATACAAAAGAAAAGGGAATGGATATTGATGAGGTACCTGAAGAGGTTTTAAATGAAGAAAAACAGTTATTAAATTTATATGATTATTGTGAGCTTACTCCTAATTTTATTAGAGAGAAGAATATGCTTGGGTTTTATTTTAAAGAAGAGCATAATAAAAGGAAAAGTAATAAAGAAGAATTTTTACTTTAGTAGAGATTATAATAAGCTCAAGTTATTTGTTATCTGTATTAATTGTAAGTCGTATTTTGTGAATTTAATGCCATTATCTTATTGTTTCTGCTGTGTAATAAAGCTCTCCTGAAGAACCTGCTAAACGAGGAGTTGAGGACTTTATCGAGTTGTGTTATTTTTGCCTGGTGTGAATTAATACCAACAATAAATAATTATAAATTAAATAATTTAAAAGTATCAATGGATAAAAAATATTTTGAAATAAAAGAACGCTTTAATAAATGGAATGATTTATCAAATCAATTTATGTTAAAATATAATGAAATAATAAATAAATATCTTAACTCTTCTAATCAATTAATTAATAATAGTATTGTCATTAATAATAGTAAGAATAAAAGAGAATATTTAAATGAATTTTTAAAGGAAATGGATAGTGTAGAGCTATTTGGAGTAAATTCATTAGCTGAATTACAAATTTGTAAGGGAATAACAAGGAATGAACTACAATCTTTACCTTCTATTAATGAAACAATTCAGTTAGCTCCTAACGCATTACAATTCTTTAAAGAATTGGAGAATTTCAACCATATTTCTAATTTTTGTGTAATGTCAAGTAATTGGTCATTTGATTTAATTGATTCTTTTTTAAAGAAACATGTTTTTCCACATTTACAAAAGAAATATTATACTGTTAAATGTGATTATGTAAATGATTCAGAAGATTTAAAGAATTTTAATGATAAAGATGAAGTAATGGTCTGTATTTATTGTAATAATTTATATTTTGATGAAATGAATTGTTCTAATGGAGAATTTGAAATAAAACAATGTATAACATCTAATGATAAGTTACTTGCAGTTAATGATTATGTCAAACGATTTGCTTTTCAAAAAGATGGAATGAATGAAAATTATAATTATAAAACAATATATATTGGAGATTCAGTTAATGATTTAAGATGTTTATTATTATTAGATAATGGTAATAATATATTTAATTGGAATCATGAAGGAATTTTATATTGTCCAAACTATTTCACTAAAGAATCAACTATTAAAAAGATTTGTAAACATTTTCAAATAGAATTAAAGGAAATTATTCCAAAAAATTTAAATAATAATTCAATTAATAGTATAACATATAACCAAGATAATTTATCACTATATATTGCAACAGATTGGAAAGAAATAACTAGTCTACTCAAGTAAAACTTTATTTACTAGTATTTCTTTGACTCTTTTAACAAGAGGGAATCACTGCGGAATATAAGAAACAGTAGAATTTCAGAAAACCATTTTACTTTATTGTAATCTACATACCTGTTCGCTTTGAACATGAATTATTTTTAGGTTGGAGTCTATCATCAAAAAGCCCAAAGTGCACTTTCATAAAACAAACAACTAAAAAAAAGTAGCCAACAAATAATTAGCAAAATAATAGACAGTACTGTCAATAGACAATAACAACAAAGCAAACAACTTATACCGCAGCAAAACAAACATTCTTTTACAGAATATTAACAAAACAATAACAAACAACATTATATCGTTATAATTAAATAGTTCACAATCCCCCTTTCCCCCTAAACCGCAAACAATTCAATGTCTCTCATAAGTAGTTCTTTGAGCAGTAGCTCCAGCTCTTTATCATCTTCCTCCTGTGTTTTTACCATGGTCGGAGGAATCAACTGTAAGGATAAGATCGAAGACCCAACGCAAGATCCGATCTATGTTTGTCTTTTTAGAGGCTCCTATTACCACGGCTCCTTTAACATGCGAGAAAAAGGAGAGAAAGCGAATTGGTAAGAGTACTAATACTAGTAGTAGCAGTAGTAAAATACTCTCCTATACTGAAGATTTCAATTTACTAATGAACGCTGAAGAGCTTATTAAAATTCAATTAGCCTTAGAAAATAATTTCAAGCCTACCATTGCAGTTCATTCATTTTCTTCCACCAAAAAATTACAAAAATTAAATAATAATAGTGGCGCAACTGTAGATAATGTTCTTTGGGAAGAATTTAACCAATTAACAGAACATTTATCTGAAGGTGGTGAAAGAATTTTGAATGAACCAAATGCTGGTGGAGGATCTACTTTTAGTGAAGTATTAAGCTTTGAAGTATTACATAAATTGCTAGGCGCTGAATTATTATGTACTGAAATGGAATTAATCTATTATCCAATTGGTTCAAAGAAAACTGATTATAGTGTAAAGATTAATGGTAAGAAGTATGGTGTTTCAGTTACCAGATGTTTTGATTATATGAATTTAAAGGCTGAAAAGTTAAGTGAAAAGTATATTAAATTCTTATTAGAAAAGAAATTATCTGGGGTTCAGTTGAGTAGCGAAAATATTGTTAAGAAACAAAGATGGGAAAAACAAATACTTCACATTTGGGTTCCTAATGAAAATGTTGCAAACCAAACAAGATCTGTTTATAGGAAAATGAAAAGTAGATGCAAGGCTAATACAATAGTCATTATTACTGTTGCCAGTGAAACACAATGTGTTTTCTTGGAGGGCAGTAACACTTTGTAAATATAACTATTAAAATAATAAAATTACATGTACTTTATACATTGCAAATTGTTTCCTTAATTAATTTATTAAGTCTAAATCAGTGAATTGACTAATATCATCACTTAAACCTTTTCTTCTTCTTGTCTTAATCATAAAGTCACGTGCAAGATGAGGTAGTGGACTTGGTTCAAGTGGTGCCAGAACAATATCTTTATCAAGTGGATTACCTGGAACAACATCCCAATGACTAAAGTTTGACAAACAAAATGCATGTCCCTGTGTATGCATTCTTAAATCTGTTTCTAAACCAAAAGAATCAATGGCTGGAACAAATCCTTTCAAAATATAATGAGGTGTTCCAGGTTTAGGTATCTCTTCATTTATGTGTCCTCTTCTTCTCTCCAATACTTTATAAATACCTTGTATAGATTCATATGGACATTGTATTTCTAATGAATAAATTGGTTCTAAAAGTTGAGGATTTGCAGATAAGAAACTAGAATAACAAACTCTACGAGAAGTAGAAATAATTTGACCACTTCCTCTAGAAATTCTGTCTTGTGAAATATCAGCCTCTAAAAGTCTAAACTTAACATTACGTATAGGTTCATCACATAAAGGTCCTTCCTTTGTACTCCATCTAAATCCTTGAATAATTGAATCTTTTACACTATTTAAAAGTGTTTGATCAACTTCATGTTCAAATGTTTCATTAATCAAAATATTTGGGCTACCTTCTTCTGGACCAAATGCCCAAATTCTGTCACAAGAGAATTCATCCCATTCGTATTTTGTCATCAATATCTCGTCACGAATAGATTTATCCATTCCCTCAAATCTTATTCTTTTATGTTCAATATCTTCAGCTAAACCCTTTTCCATAGGTTCGGCAATCATAACTAATCTATTCTTTAAATTAGGTGTTGTTGCAAAACATCTTACAGAAGAAGTTTCAGCAACAGTTTCACAAAATGTCACAGATGGATCAGAAACCTTAATTTCAATTTTAGCATACAAAGTTCTTAAATCATGCATAATTGTATCTAAATATAATTCTCCAGTACCCAAAATTATATGTTCACCGCTTTCTTCCACTCTCGTTATTGCTAATGGGTAACTCTTATTAATTTTTCGTAGGCCTTCCATCATTTTAGGTAATTCAGATGGTTTTAAAGGTTCAACAGCAATCTTTATGACAGATTGATTAATAAAAGAAAGTGGTTTAAATATGTGATATTCCGTTTCATCTTCTTCTTCATCTTTCTTAGGTGGCACTATAGTTGCTGTTTTGTTTATAATAGATTCAACTCCACCAATTAAAATCCAATTACCTGCTCCTATACTATCTACTTCTAATTGATATCTACCATTATAAATCCATAAGTTCGAAACTTCATTCACTAACATATCTTCTTCATCTAAAGGTGAATAGCCCTCTCCTAAAACTCTTACAGTATCGCCTCGCTTAATAGTTCCACTCATAACCCTTCCAAATGCATCAAATGTACTATAATCTGGTCTAGGGAATAATTTAGTTATATAAACTACTAAATCACCGTCATTATTACAATTCTTCATATTATTAGCAACATTAGAATCTTGAGGTCCTGTATAAAAAGATTCTACCTTATTTCTATTACCCAAATACGAACTATTTGGTGGTGGTATAAATCTTTCTAACATATCAACAAATGCACTAGGTTTACCAAATAGAGCTCTGAAAACACATTTCATTAAAGGATTAGGATCTAATGACAATTCAATATCGTTTAACTTAACACCAATCTTCCTTAGTGTTCCTTCTAACTCTTCTGGATCTTGTCCTACAATGTGACTATAAATCTTATAAAGAGGTTCTAAAATAAATTCTATAAAGGAACGTTTACTACTTCCTTCTTCAGAAGGTTTCCTAGAGAAAGTTCTTCTTTCTGAATCAAAATAAATATCTCCCCATAATCTTTTTGCAAATTCTTTATAACTAAATCCACCATAGTAATCAGCATAGATCTTTGCAAATGATTCCAAAGTGAAACAAACGCCTGTTTTAGAACTTGCAAAACAAACATTACCTAGCTCAGGAGAAAGAATTGTTGTAGGATATTCTACCATTTTGTTATTTTCTTCTTTTCCAATTGTTTTATTATTTGGTAAAATGTATTGATATTTTAATGATTCATCATTAATAGAATTCTTTAAGATGTTATTTACTTCTGTAATTGTATGTTTTAATTTAAAGTAAGCATCAGTAGGTGGTAATTTAAGTTCTAAAATTAATCTATCAATTTTGTTAATTAATAAAACAATTGGTAATCTTTCTCTCACTGCAAATTTAATTAAATTTTCTGTATGTGACATAACTCCTTCTAATGCGTCAACTATTACGACCACACCGTCGGAAATTCGCATAGCAGAAGTTACTTCATCTGAAAAGTTTGTATGCCCAGGAGTATCCATAATATTAACTAAAAATGTTTTTTGTCTTGTACTTTCTAATAATAATGTCATTGGTGTTGATTTTATACTTAACCCTCTTTGATATTCATCTGGCCTTATATCTGTATATTTTAAATCAACATCTAGCTGATAATCTGTATAATCTATGTGGGTAGACCTTACTAACATATCCATAAAACAAGTCTTTCCATGATGTAAATTCCCTACAAAAGATACATTTCTAATGTTAGAAGGTAATTTAGTCATCTCTAAAAGATAGTCCCAAGTAAAGGTTGTTTCTGGAGGGATTTCAAAATTCTTTTCAGTTTTATTCCAAATTAACTTTTTAATTGGTTCAATGATTGGAGTTTCTAAAGTTTGTCTATCTTCATCTTCAACTAAAGTTTCAACTTCTTCACCATAAACTTCTTCAGCAGATGGATAATACTCTTTATCTTCATGTAAAACGATAGCATTTTGTCTATTACCATCAATAGGTACTATGGATCTATTGTTTTCTTCTTGTTCCGATAATTCTTCATCACTGCTTAATGCTGCATTGTTATTATTTCTTCCACCATAATTACCGAATTCATCAAAATATTCTTCTTCACCTCCATCTTCATTATCGTTTGGAATCATTTTTTTTAATGTGCAAAATAAAACTGTCATCAGGTTCAATGAATTGGCTTAAAGGTGTGACAAATTGTGCAAAATTAAAGTAAAAAAGCTTTTATAATTATTAAATGTCTTAATTAAACTTGTTGGTATTGGGCTCTGTTTACCACTAAAAGTTTGTAACAACTTCCAATTACAATAAATATCGAAAAGAAAACGAAAAACCCTCCAACAACTGAGAAAAATATTATCAAAATAGTTTGTAAATCCATGTCATTATCATTTGGTTTATAGCTACTACTGAGAGTGGGAATACTACTATTAGCAACTACACCATATCCCAAATTTGATGAATTATAATTGTTGACGTCTTCTGATAAAAAGTAAGGAATCAATTGTACTTTGTCACTTAATTGGTTTACTCTGCCCTTAATAAAATTATAAATCGCTAATTGGTTGTCATTGTTTAAGAAAGAAGTTCCCCAATAATTATGACTCAAATTAATACTGCTGTCATTTGTTCCAGAAACCTTAATAAATACATCATGGGTAGGGTCACCATTTATATTATGTGTATTCATAAAAATATTTTGTTCAAAACTAAACTGGCGTCTATCAATATTATTTAAATTAACAAAAACTGCATTATTTGCAATATTTTCAATAAATTTGTTCTTAGAAGAAAAGAAAAGAACTGCAGTAGGACTATCAACTAAAATCATGCTTGATTGACAGTAGTTATTGTAAAATTGATTATCATTACTTCTAAATTGGGTTAAGGTAAGATACTTTTCTTTAATATTAATAAAAGGAATTCCAGAAGGTCCACAATTAGAATTCATAATAATATTTTGTGAAAAACTAATGGATTTAAATAAAAATTGTGGATATATTATATCTTTCTCTTTTAACATTGTAAATTATTATTATAAATGTATTATTAATACTTACGGTTTGTTACAATAACTGGACCTGATAGATCTAAAAATGTGTTTTTCATTACCACCATACTTGAACTAATGTAAGGAGAAAGAGCAACAATTGTTGCAAAGTCACTT
Organism: Willaertia magna; assembly: GCA_902984215.1. NCBI lineage: Eukaryota > Heterolobosea > Eutetramitea > Acrasida > Naegleriidae > Willaertia > Willaertia magna. Next base: position 36,433 of record CADWAF010000437.1, read on the forward strand.
GATGATTTCTTAAAAGTATTACCTGCAATACTCATTGCAGACCCAGTAACAGCATTATTATAATTTGTAAAATTTGAATTCATAGCGTATAACCTCTGGCCAACAAGATCTATAGGGTTATCAATAGAATCAAAAGAACATTGTGAAATATCTACAATAAGAATATTAGCCACAGGGTTTTCAGAGACTTCAAAAACACAATATACACCAAAATATCCTCTATCAACTTTGTTACCTTCAACATAAATTTCTTCTGTAAATGAAAACCTGCTGTTTTCAATTTCAATTTGTGTTTTTGCTTTTCCAAATAGAGCAGAAATAGATGATAATACTGTTTGGAAAGTACAATTATTAATGGCAATTATATTATTAGGTAAAATATTAACTATGTTCATCTTTATGCCTCCCCCCACGTTTTTAAATAATATATTCTCCATAAACAAATAAAAAGTGTTATTTGCAAGTAATAATTCAATACCCACACCATTTGAATAACCTCCACCAATTATCTCTATATCTTTCAGTATAATATTTAAAGGGTTATTGTCAACTACATTATTTGTGAGTTGTAAAGATAAAGAAGGGTTAGTGTAACTACTATTGGTTATATCTTTAATAAATTTACAATTGTAAATATTAAAATTTGGATTAGTAATCACAATTCCCCAAACATTTGTTTTGTAAAAAGGAGTGTTAGTGATAATGTTGTAACTTTGAAATATAATTGGCAAGTCATTGGTACCATTTGCAGTGAGAGAACCGTGGATTAATAATTTCACACTTTCGTTTTCTATTCGAGAAGAAACAAAAGTGACAACAACACCTGGTTTAATAATCAAATGAGTGTCTTTTGGAATGGTTACAGTTTCATTTAACAATACATTCTCATTCCATTCAATTGTTTTGGTGTCTTGGGATGTGCAAAGTGTTACTCCTAAAATAACCAAAATTAAAACACATATAGCTTCTTTATTCAACATTTTTTTGCGTGCATGCCTCTTTTTCCATCAATTAATGAAATTATTTCAATTTTGATATTCGATGCCAATAATGAGACTCCTTTGTTTTTGCCGCAGTTTGCTTGCTTAGGCAGACACTGGAGGTAATTAGGACCTTTATTAACTAATTATTTTACAGTCATGACATAAGCCTAAAACATTCATCGTTCCCAAACCTCATAAAAACAGCCTGCCATTGTACCTGCACTATCCAATAGAGCAAGTACCAACTCGTCTTTCAAAAGACAAGCAACAAGGGTATTCAAAAAATTTTTAAAATTAAAAAAAACAAAAATTCTTCCCGATTATATTTTCTTCTCATTTACTATTTATTATTAAAAAAAAATTAAATTATTATGGAAAAGAGATTATCGGTAACAGAAGAAACTGATGATATAATAACGGATGACACTAGTAGCTCTTTTTCAGATAATTCGGAAATTGATGATGAAAGACAGCTTCCAGTAACACCAATTAATCAAATAACCATTCCTATTCTTCAAACACCAAATTCAATAAATAATAATTTAATAACAACATCTACAACAACAAATAATAATGATTTAACATCAATAAATAGTCCTCCTACAAAATCGGAAGACACCAATTCATTACCTTCTTCTATACCTTTTAATGTAAATACTACGGAATATATACTTTTATTATTTTTTCATCAATTTAAAGAACAAGCCTCTCAAGTTATTGATGAATTTGCTTTTGAAAATGTAAGAAAATTAATTTTTTAAATTTTTTAATTTACTTATATTTACTATAGAAAGTAAATGATAATGTAATTTTGATTGTAAATTCTAAATTATTGAATGAAGCTGCACCAAAAAGTTTAGCAAATTGGAATAATAGTATACATATCGGAAATAATCCTTATAATGAATTTCTGTCAAGTTTTTCTTCCAGTCAACCAATTATGGAATTCCCAAAAATTGATCTTTCTTCAGTTTTAGAATCTCCAAGAACCAATTTAGCAATTTCCCCTGCAACTTCTAGAATAGTTAATCATCCTTTTGAATCACCAATTTCTTCTTTAACGAAAAGTCCTTCTTCAGAATTATTATTTTCAAGTATTTCAAGTGAGATATCTACAGTTTCATCTTTTAATAATAGTGGTTCTTCAAATTCAAATGAAGTGAAATCTAAATTTCCAAATCAATCATTTGAACAGTTATTGTCAGCATTTGCAACAATTTCAAAACATCATTTAAATTCATTGATTGAAGCTTTAATTGATTGGAGAAAACATTTAGATTGTTCTCCAAATAAATTTATAAAAGAAAGAGTGAAAGAGAAATTAGTAAATTTATCAAAGAAAGCAACTGTTACAAAACAAGAGGCACTTCTATCTGGTTTTACAGAAAGAAAAGAGTTGGCTGCCGATTTTGTGTTTTGTATGACATTGTTGTTAGTTTTTGGTTCCGTTAGGCATTCTGAATTATCTTTAAAGAATTATGAACAAATTGAAGAATTATGTTTAGATAGATTTAAAAAAGCACATACAACAACTAGTGGATTAGAATCTCTATCGGAAAGTAGAAAAAAAGTTTTAGATTTATTTGCTGAAATTTTAGGAGTTTTAACGACAAAGTGGTTTCAAAAAACTACGGAAAATATTTTAGAACAAGCTACTTCGAGATTAGAGAATAAATATGAATCTGCTAATTTTATAAGAGCTTTAAAGTATGTAAAGATAAAGTTATCTAAACAACAAGAAGTTAATGAAAGTTTAAATGTTTTAAAGAGGATAAGTGATATTATAGGCACGGCTAAGAAATCTGTAATTAAAAGGGCTTGTGCAGAAAGTATAACGAGTATGTTGTCACCCTTAGTTGACCCAGAATATAAAAATTCAGTTGACTATAAGGATTGGTTTTCAGTTTTAAAGAATTTATTAAGTATTTCTAAAAAGATGTGTAGAAAGAATTTAGAATATCAACTTGTGGCTTATCCTTTTAGAGCTTCAGTTTTATGTTTAAATCAAAAAAGTACTTTTATAACACCATTTAAAGAGTTTTTTACGGATGTTATCAAGTTATACAAAGATAAAAGTACAAAGTTAATGTCACTTGATTGTTTACTTCATGTGCTGGGTTATTTCCTTAAAATTGCCACAGATACAGATGAATCAACCGTAATTGATACATTAACAAAGACTTCTTCAACAATAATGAATGGAAAGAAAGTTCCGCCTTCCCCTGTATTAGATAATATATATGATGCTACAATTGATATAATTATAATGATTGCCACCAATAGAATGGAATATGGTATGAATTTAGTAGTTAAAAATTTAGAATTAGATAATAGTTTAAGTTTTTTACCTGAAACTGTATATATTTCACTTCGTTCATTAACTGCAATAGCCGATTTAGAAGATATGAAAAAGATTTATTCTCTATATGGAGATGGAAAATCAGAATTTCCTGATTGGGTAAATAAATTATTGGAAAGAACACAAAGTAGAATTAGTAGTGAGGCAACAGAGGGAGATGATTCAGAAAAGGATTTAGCGTCCTCAATGTCTGTTCGAATGGCTTCACCATTTTCAAGTTACAGATCGCTTACTTCTGGTTTGGCAAGTCACTCTTCTTCATTTGCCAATACGATCCTAAACAAAGATCAAAAACTATGGGAAGGATTAGGTATTCATAGATTCCAATCACAACTTTCAGATAGATTAAGTGTTATCCTAAGGTATTCGTCGCAAGTTTACGGAAATTTTCTTCAAACAAACCAAGTTAAAGCTTTACATGAAAATTTATCTAAAGACAAATATTACAGTTTAAGGGTAGTTGTTTCAGCAATTTCCTTAGTTCCAAGAATTTTACCTAGTGACCTTACTAAAAAGGAGTTATGTGACATACTATGTAAATTTTTAATACATCAATATGGAGATTTAAGAGATGTTTCATGGGATACAATGATTAGATTAATGGACTTTCATTCAAATTTAAGACCTGTTTTAATACAATCATTTGCTGAAATGATAATGGGTCTTGATGATTTTAGATTTGATTTACTTAAAGCAGTGTTAAAAAAGTTTATAAGTTTACTTGAATTGTGGATTTGTAATCTTACTTCTCCAAATTTACAAGTTTTTGCTCATGTGAAGTTGCCTACTGTTTATGGCAATTTAAAACCAGAAAGTTCAGTTGGTGTTTATTTTGATCCATCCCCAATAGAAGCAGTTGGTGTTGTTTTATTGTGTAATATAAACCCTTCTATTAGAGTATTTGGATTAAAAACGTTCATGTCAGTTAAAAAGATTTTAACGACACTCTGTGAAAAGGATAACAAAGAACCTCCATCAACAGTAGCTGATTTATTGGAAGAATCTGGAATGAGATATATACAAGCTATATGGAAAGAAGATAGTATTCCAGATTCATTAGAGAAATTTATTACAAATCCTTCAGTTGCGGTGTATGATTATTTAACGGATTTCCTTAGATATTTGGGTAAAGATTTATCCATATTTTGTGTGCCAACTTCTCAAATTGCCTTAATTCACATTATTAAGAGGATTTCAAGATTAAATAATTTACTTGATTCAAAAGTTGCAGTGACAAGTGAAGTGCAACGCATTGTAGAATTATGGAGCCACTTCATAAATTTAGCGTGCTCAATGGGAAGAAGACCTCTTTTTGATCAAGAAGATGATTCAACAAGTAGGAATACCATTCTAAGAACACCAAGAATAACTTCTGCCAAACAACTATATGAAATGATTTTCCCTTACCTCAAATCCAATTATGACAAACAAGCTACGGCCGCTGTGAGTGCTCTTGGTTCAGTACCTGATGAATTATTAGAAATAATGTTGGATAGTATTAAAATTATTGAAAATGAGGCCTATGCAGCTGATAAACAAAGAAAGAATAGAAAAAGAAAGGATTTATTACGTGTTCAATTAGCTCGTGTTTATTCTAGACTTTCCAGTAATATTCATGACACAACTATGAAAGAAAAGGAATTTGTGAAAGAAAAATTTTTATGTTTTATTGAAGAACAAATCCAATACAGTAAAATACCTGGAAATATGTACAGTATAGATCTTCAATCACTAAGACATCACCTCTTTATAGTGATTGAAAATGTTTCAAGAAAATTATATTATTTTCCTCCTAAACCAGGTTATAGAACGTTTGACAAGAGTTTTCGAAAAGAGTTATTACTTTTTGTAATACAATGGACAGGATATGGAAAAGCAAGTTCAAAAAGAGAAGAAGAAGAATTAGCAAGTTTAACTTCTACTTTAGAGAAACTTAAAGACTCTGAAGAGAAAAGAAATATGGGAAATGTTTTTAGAAGAAAATCATCCAGAATGAAAGAAAAGTCTTGTGCTGCAGTTGCCAGTTTATTATTAGGTGAATTTTTTGAAAATAATATTGACAGCTTGAAGAACTGGAGTTCTTCTACAAGAATGGAAAACAAAAAGAATTTTAGGGCTAACACGAATTATGAATCTGATGAGTTTGAGGATGCCTCACAAGATGAGTTGACTACACTTATTTACAAAGAAGGAAGAAGCTCATCAAGGTCTAGTTTTTCCAATTTTTCATTACTTGACAATGTTTTATTAAGAGGAAATTCTGGTAGTAATGTTAATTTAAAAGAAATGATTTCTGCTTTCGATGATGAACCACTTGGTATAACAATTTTCAAATGGATTGATGAAATACTTTGTTCTAAATATGAAACATATAGAGGTAGAGGAATTGAGACTATTGAAAACATTTTAGAATCTAATCCTAGTTTACTTGATATATGTATTGATCAATGTTATAATTGTGGTAAAAGAATATCAAAAGGATATTTTGTAGCTATTTGTAATGTTTTTGAAAGATGTGAAATGGTTTGCTCAATTCCAGTATTATTAACTTTAATTTTATACAAGTCCGTTTCAGAAAAGTTATCTAATAGAAATAATTCGTACAAGTTATTAGGATTTATAAGTCAACGTTTCTTTGCATCTGATGTTGAATCTGGTAATTATCCTTACTTTATTTCCAGTGGGTTGAGTGATCAATATTGTTCAAGACAAATTTTACTAGCCCAGAAACTGTCACGCGACCACCCACAATATGCGTATGGAGTATTGGAAGAAGTTTATAAAAGATTAGCGTATTTATCATCTACTGACCAAAGAGGTTTACTTAATACTTTAATTGCTTGGATACCCTACCTTAATTTAGATGAAGAAGCGATTAAAGCATTTAGGGTAGATGATGAACAAAGAACAACTTCTGAAAGTAAAAGAATTTTAGATATTCTTTTTGAGATTACAAAAACGTATTCGTTAGACTTTCCAAAAGAATGTGAAGAAATGTGGATGAAATTATCTTCAAGTGATTCCACTAACTTTAGAAAGATAATTATATATCTTACAGAAAGGGGTGTACATTTTGTTGCTGACCAAACACATTATAGAACTATGTTTGGCATTTCACAAAAGATTGCGTATTATTGTGCTTGTGCTGGACCTCAACAGGTAGTCGACTCGTTAATTGAATTTATACAAAAAGCAAGAGATGATCCACCAGTTGTTGGACATTTAAGAGATTCAATACCTAGTATGATGGAATACACACCAATAAGTAATCAAACCCTCCCTGCTAGATCAGATATTGTTTTAATTCTATTAAGTGAGGTTGCTTATGCACATCCTCAAGTATTTGCAAAACATTTACCTTTATTATTACAATATATGTTTATTAGAATGGATCACAAGATTAGAACAGTTTCATATAATGCAAAATTACTTTTGGTACATTTAATTCACACTTTTGTTGTAAATCAATTACCGCATAATGGTGGAACAATCGAGCAGAATCAACAACTTTCTGATGCTAAAGAATTAATACTTTTCTTAACAGAATGTAAAATGGATCAATATTTGTGGATAAGAGATAACATTACAATAGATGAAGCAAGCTTAAGGCATATATCTACAAGTGCAGTTAATACTTTCTTTAACGAAGACACAGATAATGACAATGAATCAAATGCTGACGATACAGAAGTTGAAATGTTAGGTGAAACTATGAATGGTTCAATACTTTCAGATAATTTCAATAATAATAGTACTGTTAGTATTAATGTGAAACAAATGACTTCCCTCGTTAAGCGTGTAGTTAATATCTTTAAGAATGAAGAAAATATTAAAGAGATGTGGGGATATGAGGCTTTATTATGGGCAACAAAAAGCTATTCAATACATAATGTAGTTCGTTCTTATCAAATTTATAGAACTTTGAGACCTGAATTAAGACAATCAGATTTAATAAGTATTTTACAAGATTTTACAAAATATTTAGATGACCTTCTAATCAGTGATTCCCTTGCAACCAAATCATCACCATCCACAGATAAAACTACAAAAATTGCTGTTGTCGTTGAAATTATTGATACAATAAGGGTCGTAGTAAAGCATATGGACAAACAACGATTAACAATGTTCCCTCAACTATTTTGGTTGGCAACTTCTATCTTACATACAGATGTAATTCACATTTACGTTCATGGTTTACGATTATTAATCACTTTATTAAAACGTTTAGATATAGGTGATGAAACTGTTAGAAATATATTAATTGCCAGTAGAACGGAAGCATTAGCACCAACAGTTACTGACGTTCAAGAACTAATACTTAAAGGATTATCTAATGAATATTCAGAATCTCTTGCAGTTCAATTATTAGCACACTTTTGTAAAGTAAATTGTGAATTTTTATGTGAATTTGACAGTGGTAACAAATTCATTATGAGAAATATTATCGGATTACTTCCTCTATTTTGTATACACATCAATGATGAAAAGAGATTTAAATGTATGAAAATTGCGGCAGATATTGTAAATACTTCAGAAGGTACTTTCAAAAGAATATCAAAAGTATTTTCACGTTATTCTAAAGGATATTATGATTCACCTGATAAGTTTTTATTAGATTTTAGAAAACCATTTTGTGAGGCCTTCTTCCCTAAATTTGAGAAATATATTTTTGACTTTTGTATTGATTTATTACAATGTGGACCTAAATGTTATCAAAAATCATTATTGTCAATACTTCATTCATTATTATTATATGCTAATTCACAAAAGACAAATATTGGAAAGAAAGATGGATTTATTGCTACAACTATATCTATGGTAAAGGAAAGTGTTTGGCTTGAGGCAACAAAAGTGTTAGATGTCACTTTAAAGAATTGTATTGATAAGAGAAGTAAAGAATCAATTCAATTAAAACATTATCATAAAAGTGTGACAGAAGCATTAACATGTAGAACATCACCGTGCTTAACAAGTAAATATACATTATCAGAAAAAGCAGGTCCTGGAACAAAACAATGTATTTCAACAATTCAAAGTATTCACAAGTATACAACCCAACCAATCAAAGAAAAGGATATTAATTTATTAGATTTATTAGATGAAATACATTATGCACCTGAAACTCCACATAATGTAGTAGCCACAACGATAGTTGTTGAACCAACACCAACATTAGGTGTATCAGCACATGATATTGATCAATTAGAGTTTGATTTATCAGGAGATGATTCAATTACAGAAGATAGCGTATTATCTACAGAATATTTTGATGGAGAGGCAACTGAAGTTGATTTATTAACTTCAGCAACAAGTAAATATAGATTTAATTATGATTTTGAACAAAACCAAGAAGAAGAAGATACTAAGCGCTTAGAAGAACAATTACAGACAATTATGCAAAAAGTTTTATATACTGAACCACCCTTACCTTCTAACATTCCCCTAAATATTAACAATAATAATGACTCCAATAGTAACACTCCACCTCCATCTCCTCACAATAATGGTATAGCAAATAATAATAATGGTTTAAATAATTCCTCTTTTAATATACGACTGAAAACATCAACTAGTTCATCCACATTGTTAAATGGTATTGGTGGTAGTAGTAATGATTTATCTGGTCCTAAAAGTATGAATCGTAGATTTACTGTAAATCCAAATAATTAATGTACAAAAATAATTTATTGTAAAAATATATATTTATTATTTATTGGTAGTGACGAAAATAAATTACCAATTTATTTTACAATCATAAAATACATTCTTTTCAAATACCATATTATCAAATTGATAATTACAAATCTCTTTCAACTTTTCAATAATTCTATTAGATAATTCATCTTGCACAACAAATAAACAAAAATCAAAACCATTAGCAATGGTAACTTTTCTATTACCACTTGTATTTAATCCTTCAACTTTCTTCCAAATAAAGAGAGATGAACCATTCTTATCTGAATTTGAAATTACACTTTCATCTAAACCTAAAAGCTTACGATTTGTACCACAAGCATAAACTTCACCATAATTTGTTACAAAATGAAATTGTTCTTTACCATAAACATTACAAATACCTCTTCCACCATATAAATCTAATACTCTATTCATCATTTCACTTGAATTATCAACAATCTCATCATCATCACTACTTGTATTATTATTACTTGTAAATCTCTTTAAATCTTCAGATAATATAAAATTATTTTTAGGTCCACCAACAAACACATTCTCACCTCCTTTCGTTAAAAAGAAAAGATTTGAACAAGAAATATAAATTGAATCAATTATTAAATCTTTAAATAAATCAATTAAAGTCCAATCTTTTGCATCCATCACATAAGAATAACCTAAATCACCAGTAACATAAACTTTTCCTTCTTTAGTTAAACAAAATGAAGAAAAATATGCACATTGTACATCAATTACATCTTTTGGATTATTCTTTAATTCAGTAAAGTAATAACTAATACCATTTTCAATACTTCCTAATTGACTTTGATAACTACATCCAGTTCCATACATTATTCCATTTTTAGATAATAAAATACAATGTTGATATCCACATGACATTTTAATAATATCTTTACTTAAATTATTATTTAAATTATTATTTAAATTAGTATTATTTGTATTATTATTATTTAAATTAAATTTAATTGGTAAAAATTGACGTAGTGAAGATTCTTGTCCAATTCCACGTTGTCCACATTCATTATCTCCGCCAGAATAAATAATTCCATTATTATAATCATCACTATTATTATTAACATTATTGTAATCTTCTAATTGTAATAAAATAAATCTCATTCCACAAGAAATATCTTTAATTTTCTTCTTTTTTAAATCACGCGTTAATTTTAATTTTTTAAAACTTTTAAAATCATCATCTTTAACATCTCTATAACTATTATTTGTTGAATTATCAATAAAATCCGTTATTCCAAATGTAAAAACATTTCCTTCATTTGTTAAAATTAAAGAGAAACGTGAACCTGAAATTATTTTTTTAATTTTTGCGTGTTTTAATTTTTTTGGTAAATCTTCAGAAGAAAAGTGTTTTAAATTTGAATTGATTGTTTTTCGTTCTTGTTTTTGATGATGGTCACCATATTGTTGTTGTTGTTCTGATTCGCTAATAGGAGGAGTTGGTGGAGTGGAACTTGAATTGTCGTGTTGTTGGTTTGTGGATAAATAGAGATCAAAATGCATTTTTTTTTTTAATTTTTTTTTATTTTTTTTTTAGATGAAATTATTTTTTTTTGTAACGATTAAAAGTTGTAATGGGTTGTCAAAGAATTTACTGTGAATTTCAAAGTGGGATAGCTTGTATTGTTTGTTTTGGTTACTGCACAAGATTTTAAAAAAACAATTAGTAAATATTGTAGTTAAAAATTTGTTAATTGAAGATTAACAATTTATTGTAACAATTAAATGTTAGCTTTTTAAAGATCTGCATCTCCTCCCCAAACATCTTCTTCAATTCCACATTCATTCTTTCCTCTTAACATCCAGAAGAAACCATTAATACCCCAAGTAGGTCCCCAAGAATTTTCTAAAATCCAATAAGGAAGTCTTGTCTTTGTGTCAACTCCCCATCCAACTAATTTAACTGCATGACCACCTAATAAACCACCTGACATATGTTTATAAACACCTGATTTATAAGACATAAAATCCCTATAGACCTCAAATGCAACTTGCAATGGCCCATTAGTAGATAATTCTTGTTGAATATTATCAATACCTTCAATATTCTTTGGGTGTAAAGCTTTATATAACTTTAATCTGTCACCATTCTTACAGGTATGTGGACAACTTCCAACTCTACCATTTCCAGAAGTGTATGGATCACAACTGTCAGTTGGGATACCTTCTTTTTCTAAGAATTCCCATGCGTTATTTAAATAACCACCGTCACAACCATAATCACTTGAATCACATTCTAACATGTATTGTGGAGATAAAACAACATTAACTTCACCATTTGATGCAATACAATATCTGTCAGATAAAACTTCAGATGCAGAGAATGCCCAACATGAACCACATTGTTCTTGGTCACGGCTGTTGATTTGATATTTGTCTTAATTTCAAAATTAAGTAAATAAATATACTTACATTGGATGGATACAGTGAGGCCATTGAGTTCTTGCGTCAAAACTATCAGCTGCTTGATATCCCTTTAATAACTTATTAACTTTTGGAATTCTATTAGTTTCTCTTTGAATTAACATTGTACCTAATAATTTTCTAACATCTTTAATTGTTTTATTTGCAAATTGTGGATAGATAGTTGCTTGCCATGTTGCACGAGGATGGTCATTAATCATTTGAACTAAATCGTGGTCATGGACTGGTGAATTTAAGTAAGTTGCACTTGCAACACTTAATATTGCTAATAATACTGTCACAAGAATGATTTGTTTCATTTTGTTTTTTTTGATAGTGATAGTGCATAGTCCTTTAAAATTTTGATTATTTATAGTCTAAAAGTGTTGTTGTAAGTCGGATATACAACTCCGTTAGGAGGAGTTTACAATGACTAGGGATAATTTTTCGCCAACGGAATGGATAAAAAAAGTCAAACGGAGGTCACAAAGGAGCACCTTATTTTTTACAATACAATGAAATTACCAAAAAAATAAACTTACATTTATTTAAACAAGCTTGTGATACAATTCTTCCATAATACACAACGCCAACCACAAACAATACATTAATCAACCAGTCGTAAGTCATTCATAAAATCCCATGTTTTAGAATGCACCATTTTCCTACATTTTCACAATATTAAACTCATTTCTTAAATTTACATAATGGAAACATCCATTCCAACTATTATTATTTTAAACGTTATTGTAACAATATTATTTTAAATATTATTTCAACAATATTACTTACAAACATTCGATGTTCTAATTCACTCATTTGTGGATTTAATGGTCTATCTAAAGAAGAAGAAGAAATATTTTTTAAATTATCAAATAAATGAAATGGATTTTCTTTTTGTTTAGTAATTTTCTGTTTTAATTTCCATTCCTCAAATGTTAATTCATCTAAATCTTCATCTTCACTTGTTCCTTCTTCTTCTAAACTATCATTTAATTCATATAAAATATCAGAAAAGTCATATTTATTCTTTTTAGATAATGAAGAAGGTTTATTATTATTAGTGGAATATTGTTCTTCTTTTTCGTTTTTTGGTTGAAAGAAATAGGAATGAAGAGAAGAAGAAGATTCTTTGTTTTGTTGTTTTTCTTGTTTTTGATAGTTGGAAATAAATTGAAAGTCTTGATCCATGTCAAATTTATTATTTTCCTTATTTTCTTGAGATTCAACAATTTGTTCTTCTAGTTCGCTGTCTTGTTTTTTTGCTATTAAGGTAGAAGTATCATTTTCTTGTTTTGTTAAGTTTTTCTTCTTTTCGTTTATTATTGTTGGTTTGTCAATAGTAGTTGTTGTTATTGTTGTGTTTTGTGATATAGTTGTTAATTTATTTTTAGTTGAAGGGATATTCCAATTGGTATAATCGGGTATTTCGTCATCCTCTTCTTCATAATTATTTTCAATTTCTTCTTCATTTTCTTCTTCAATAATTTCTTCTAATTTTACGCTTGAAGTATTCATTTCTGTATTTTCGTTTTTTTCTTTAAATTCGGAAATAGTTATTAATTTATTATTGTCATTGTTATTATTAACACTAGCTGTTGTTGTTGCAGTTGACATTTTTGAAAAGGTCCAATTAGTGTAATCGGGAATGTCAATTTCCTCATCCTCTTGCTGTTCTTCAAAATTTTCTTCTTGTTGAATTAAAAGTTCTTCTTCCTTACTGTTGTTATTTCTACTCATTTTTTGTGTTACAAACTAAACCCTTAATTTTTGGTTTTTTAAAAAGTTGTTTGCATTTTTGATTTTGTAAATTGCGCTTAACGCACGTTCTTCTAGGAATAGATCGCTTTGATAAAGATAATACTTAAGCTATTTCTTTGATTTTCTGAAGTTTTAAAAAAATAAAAGACGATATGTACAATAGTAATTCGTTGCTTGCTGCTAATATTTTAACTGGTGTTTCTTTTCTTGTGCACACGTTTGTTGGAGATGGTGATGTTCGTGAAATAGAACCACAAATGGACAAAGATAATAAAGAAGCATTTAACCTGAAAAGAGAGAAGTGGACACAAACTAGATGTGGTTGGCATTGGATTTCAACAGAATTGTTATTAGCTACTGTTGGATTGTATGTGTTGAATTGTACCAACAAATTTGAGGGACATGAAAACTTTTTAAAGAAACTAATGTCAACTTGTTTTTTCTCATGTTCTGCTGCTTGGTTGACCACTATCGCTGTTTCAAAGCCATTTCCACAAAGATTTTTAAAATTAGCTCAATATGGTTTACTTGCAGTAATTGGAGGATTAATTAATAATTCAATTGATAACTAATTTATTATTACTTCAACATCTCACAAAAGTTAAATAAATTGTAAATATATAATTATTGATTAGTAGTTGTAGCTATTGTTGTATTTTTATCTGTTGTTGTTTCTTCTACTTTCAAAATACCATGATCTGTTAATAATAAAGTATCTTTCATTTCATCAGCTAAAAATGTTAATACGTTTAAGAAATGAACCTTTCTTCTAAATAAATAATTAAATATTAAGCCAATTACAATAAATGTAGAAGATGCTTGCTTTAACATGTAAGAAATCTCTGGATTAGTATCTTGAATTAAAATAGATAAGCCTATCAATAATAAACATAATTGATAAATTCTAACTCTATTTGAACTAAATAAAACATGAATCAAAGGAATGTAAATTAAATAAAGAGAAAAGTGAGCTAATTCATATTCAATTGGTGATAATAATGGATATCCAAACCATTTCTCAACAATTAAGGCAATACTTGAACAAAGGAATAATAATAAACTTATCTTACTTAAAAATGTATAAAGTACTAAAACTGTAAAAGCATAAGTAAAAATTAATGCAACATCTCCAATAAATTTAATTATTCTACTCTCTGTTACGCCTAATATCTTTTCTAAATCAAAAACATTCCTAGTTAAACCATAAACATAATGCGCATAAGGGGCATAATAATCACTTGATACTTCATAAAGATATTCTAGTCCCCTTTCAAATTTACCAATTTTATCAAATAATAAAGATGTTAGATTATCTCTTTCAAATAAGGAAGATAAAACTAAGGAAGAGATCTCAATAATATTAGAAATTGTTGAGGTTTTGTTCTTTGCTTCTGCTACTGTTGGTTGTTTAGTCGGTTGTTTTTGTGTTTCAATTTTTTTACTTATATCTTCTCTTCTTCTTCTTCTTTCTTCTTCTTCTCTTCTTCTAATTTCATCTTGCGCTCTTTTTCTTGCCTCTTCTTGTTGTTGTCTTTTAATTTCTTCTTCTCTTTTTAATTGTTCTTGTCTTCTTTTAATTTCATCTTCTTCCCTTTGTCTATTAATCATTTCTTGTCTTAAACGTTCATCTTCAATTTCCTTAATTCTTCTCCTTTCTTCCTCTTGTATTCTTCTATTTTCTTCTTCCTCCCTTCTTTTCTTTACTTCATCGACAACATTTTGTTCTGTTACAGATGGAGTAGTACCAGTGGATAAAGAAATACCTTGAGTACTTTCTAACACCTTAACTAAATCATTCAATAGATTTCTACCATCTCTCACTAAGCCTAATAACTTTTCAACTAAATTAATCCTTCCTAATCTACCACCTTCTCCACTACAATGTTTACTAATATCTACTTCTGCAATTTCTTTTAAAAATGCATCGCTGACTGTGTTTTTGGTAATTCCAAGTTTTGGAAGGTACATCTTTATTTGGTAGAATTTTAAGGCTTGAGGGAATAGAGTATTTTGAAGTATTGAATATAAACATCTTGAGGGAAGAGGGTTTTTATGTAATTCGGTTAGGAATGCCTTTTCATTGGTATTAATAATTTTTGAAGGATTGATGGTAGAATAATTTTCTAAATAATTTAAAAGAAGTGAAATATCGGGTTGTCCTTTTACTCTTTTGTCAATACTTGGTATTACTTGATTAACTAATGAATTAATTAATGTATTTTCATACTCGGGACGAGCTGGACATTTAACACCTTTCATTTGAAGGCTTGATGCTTGGGTATATGCACTTTCCGAAATGACACCCAATAGATTAAGTCTGTACATTGGTTCTAATACTAATTCAGATCTAAACGCAGGTAGTAAACAATCAACTGGTATGTTTTGAGTATCGGCAAGAGGTTGGCATTGCACTAAGCCTACAACAATAACCGACAGCAGCAAGAAGAAAATAATCGTTTTCATATTTTGTTTTCTTTAATTTTAAAAAAAGAAAAATAAGAATAGAACTCTAACAATTATACAACGGTCGTTGATGTAAAATTTTATTTAGGGACTACAGTCATCAACACTCTGTTGACATTTAATTAGGCAGTTCTACTTTAATTTAAAGACATTGCCAATATTTCTACTCTATTGTTTAGTTTGGTGTTTTGAGAAATGATGTAAAGCATGTTGTTATCGGCACTGAATATTTGAGCATCACCAGAAAAAGATGGTTTCAAGCCGGCAGGGAATGATGCAATTCTGATGGTATTTCCAGTGTTGGAATCGATTACTACAATACCAATGTCACAAACTGCTAATATATCATGATTGT
The DNA here is from genome assembly GCA_902984215.1 of Willaertia magna. Lineage (NCBI taxonomy): Eukaryota > Heterolobosea > Eutetramitea > Acrasida > Naegleriidae > Willaertia > Willaertia magna. The sequence continues at coordinate 52,466 of CADWAF010000437.1, forward strand.
TATTTACAACTAATTGCGAGTAGCATTGATTTACCTTATCTTTTTCAAAAAGTGAATGTTCCCAAACTGGAGAAACTTTTGCTGAAAAAGTGGAAGAATGAATTGTAAAAGTATTTAAGATGAGTCTATTATTTACCAAATCGTGACTGCCAGCAGTTAAGATTAATTGTGGTTTAATTAAGGTCATTAAATAGTTAGGGATATAAGGTAAAGGATAAAACTTAATATCGTGACTAATAACAGATCCAGTATTCTTACTTAAAGCACTAAAACCATATTCCAATCCTCCTGTTACAACATATTTAAATCCATCAGTAATGTGTTTTCCATAACTTTCTACACTGGAACCACCAATTATATTACCGTTTGAAATGTCAACTTTGAAAGCTGCACCAACAGCACCTAAGTAAGCAAATCCATCATCTGACAAAATAATAGAAGTGAATGAGGCTTCTCTTTGTTTTGAAGAGCTCCATAATTCTCTTCCTGTTTGTAAATCTATTCCTTTTACAACAGCGTTATAGTGGTCTCCCATTACTAATACCATAATATTTCTTTCTTGAGAGATAGCAAATGCATCAATTTCGTTGTTGGCATTATTTCCAGATTGATACAAATAAGATGTTTGCCATTTACCTGTATCTACCTTAATAACATTGAAAGAAGTGAAAATAGCTGATGTATTCATTCTTACAAAGTATAAATTACCTTGGTTATCAACCATTGCATGAGGTCTTATAGAATAATTAATACCATTTCCTTGTGGAATTATGATATTGGTTTTAATTAATTTACCACTAGCCAAATCAACATAATTGATTGTTTCAGGACCGTTTCTTAGATTTTCTTTATTATCAGTTAAGAAATATAATCTACCCTTCAAAGCATCAAACGCAACAGCTCCTGCTAAATCCACAGTAACATTCGAGTCTAATGGAATGAAAAAGTTTGGATGACTACCTGTGAAAGGAGCTTTTCTTTCATTAAATTGGTTTTGGTTAGTTTGTGACCAATTATTGCTAGCGCAAATAGAAAAAACCACAAATGAAGTTAGAATGACAAGACAAGAACAAACGAAAGAAATATTGCTATGGCCCATCGAAACTAATTTTTTATGTCAATTAAATGTGTTAATTTATGGCGTTTTAGACACTCTCCTTTCCAGTTTGCTTTTATCCAATTAAATAACATAAAGCGCGAAATTCATTACAAAGAGCGAAAGAGCGTACGCAAGCAGAAACCCGAAATTAAGAGCCGGTTATGTGGAGTAAAATCGGAATGTTGAGCACGGGTTCCCGAGTGGTCAAAGGGGTTAGACTCAAGTTCTAATGCGCAAGCTTCGTGGGTTCAAATCCCACCTCGTGCAGATGTTTTTTGTTCAAATAAAAAAAATTATTGGTGCAGGAGTTTTGTGGTGATGTTCTTGGAACGAGTTTTGTTTCAAATCTATGTGTAGCAGAATTTTTATTTAAATTTTTAAAAAAAAAAAATTTAAATTTTAGTTAATTCTAATATACAAAATTTGAAAAATTTAAATATCATTTTGTGTAGATATTTTTTTATTTAAATAAAAATAATATTTTTAACAAAAAAATTATAATTATAAACTTAATTTTTTATTTTATAAATTATATTATAATAAATTTAATTTTTAAAATTATTTTAAATACAAATATTTTTTAACAAAACTTTTTGAAAATACTTTTTTTAAATATAATATTTTAAAAATAAATACACATTAAAAAAATACCTTTTTAAAAAAAATTACAAATTTTTTAAAATTTCAATAATAATTTTAAAAGAATTACAGTTTTTTTATGGTATTTTTTTAGTAATTTTTAGAATTAAAATATAAATTTTATTAATTTTTTTATTTTTTTGCTTGTCTTAGAAATAAAATCTACAGTAAGTCTTATTTTTCACTGCTTTTTTACTCAAATCTGATGAAATAAGGGACTTTCACTGTGGTATTACCGTAGATGATATTTAATCTTTTGAAAAATCTTTGTTTATTGAGTGTTACTTTAGGTTGCCTCGTTCAATCTTCAATTTTCACTTGCTTCTCCAACTTCACAAGTTATAATCTCAACCAATTAGAACGTTCTAAAATAACAAACTCATTTAAATAACATAATTAAATAATTTTAAAAAAAATAGCTCAAAATAATTATGAATGACAGACTCACCAAATTATTTTAACCAAAACGATTTTCTTTTTAATTCCATTTACAAACAATTAGTAGAACCAATTTATAATTTCCACAAAAAAAATAATTCCGTTAAAACAAATGAAAAGAACAACAATAATAATAAAATTGACAACAATAATAATATCACAAATGAAAAGAATAATGCAACAATAATAAAAGAACAAAATAATTACCCAAAAATTATTGAATTAAATAAAAAAGAACATGCTTCCAAAGAATTAGCTTTACAACAACTTGAATTAATTAAACAATTTCAAAAAGAAGATGAACAATTAAATAATGACAACCATAGTAACACTACTACTACTAATAATAATACAGAAGAAATTACAGATGAAGAAGAAGATAGTTCTTTAAATAGAAATAATTTTTTTAAAACTGTAATTTTTTTACACAAAATTTATGGAATTCACATTTTACCGTTTTTTATTTTATTATTTATTTCATATTTATTTTATTTTACAGATAGTGTTTTATCACAATATTTATTTGAACATTTAGAACAATTTGATTTAAAAGATAATTTATTATTTATAAATAATTTATTTAATTTTACAATAATTGGTTTATTTTATTGTATAATTTTTTTTATAAGTAAATCATTACAAGAAATATTTTATTATAATTATAGTATTAAAATAGAAAGTTTTTGTAATAGTTTATTAAGTTATTATGGAAATATCTCTCTAACAAAAATATTAAACCTACACACCGTTGTAAAACAAACAAACTACAATTATGGAAAGGTAGATAAAATCTTAAATACAGATCTAACAAAACTAACAAATAGTTGTCAATATATTTGTGAATTTTGGAACTATTTTCTTTATTGTTTTTATAGTTTTATTTATCTATTTTATTTAATTGGCTTCTGGCCTTCTTTTTTAAGTTTATTAACTTTATTACCAACATTCCCTCTTTACTTTTGGGTTTTAAAGAAGGAAGATAACTTTCA
>CADWAF010000438.1:0-10105 GCA_902984215.1 Willaertia magna
AGAAAAATGAACAAGATGATTAATAAAATTTATTGACCTTCTTTTTGTTTTTTAACATTACCTAGAGTTGAGAATAATTGGAGTGTTTGTAATTGTTAAATTGAAAAATACAAAGTTTAAATAATTTAAAAGTAACTTTAATTAATTTAAAAGATTAAGTAAAATTTAATAAATGTTTATTTATTAACAAAGTTGAACCTTTTAATATTTATTTTTAATAATGTTACATAATTTACTACATCTAAAAATTTTTCATTTATCAATAAAAAAAATTTAAATATTAATTAAAGTACAAATAAAAAAAATAAATTTTTAAATGTTTTATAAAAAAATTATGTTTATATAATATTAATATAAAAAATTAATTTAAAACTAAACTAAAATATGTATTTATTATTATTATTTATAAGTTTAAACTAAAATTAATTATTTAAAAAATGTATTTATTATTATTAAATTTTAATATCTAAATGTAATGTAATTTTTATAATTATAAATTTATATATTTTTTTAATTATTAATATTATTAATAAATAAATTATTAATATTATTAATTTTATTAAAATTTTAAAATATAAATTTATTTTATTAATAAACTACATTTTAATTTAAAAATTTAATTTTTTATTTATATTAATATATTAAAATATTATTTTTTATATAATCTTATAAAAAATATAAATTAAAAATTAAATATATTTATTATAAAGTTTATATTATAAAAAATTTAAATAATTATGATAAATTAAATAAATTTAAAGATAATAAACAATATAATAATTATAAATATAAATTAAAATATCTTAAATAATTAAACTATTTTTAATATTATTAATAATTTTATTATATTAATACTTTAATTATTTTTTTTTTGTTTTTTAATAATTTTTAATAAAAATTTTTATTTTAATTAATTATTTAAATTAAAAAAATTTAAAAATAATAATTTCTTGCTGTTTTTTTATAAAAAAATAAAGAATTTAAAAATATAAATTTTAGGTACTTATAAATATTATTTAAAATATAAAGACCTAATATTATAAAAATTAAAGATAAATTATAGTAAATATATTAAATATTAAAAAATAATTTTAAAAAAATTAAACTATAAAAATATTTTTATTATTTTTAATAAAAAAAGATAAAATAGTTTAAAATATTTTAATAAATATCTCAATAAACAAATAAAAAATATAATAATAAATATTTTAATAATTATAAATCAAATAAAATTAAAAAAATTTAAAAATTTTTTGTTTAAATAATAAAATTATAAAGAAAATAATAATAATTTATTAAATACAAAATTAAAACATACTAATTATCAATAGAAAAACTTTAAAATAGTATTTAGATGTTTAAAAAATAGATTTATATTTTTTGATATAAAGTTATAAAAATTGTTTAATAAATAAAAAATTATTTAAATTATAAACAAAATATAAATTTATTATTAATAATTACTTAAACAATTATAATAGATAAACGTTATAAAATAAATTTATTAAATTTTGTTATTATTTAAAAAATAATTTTTATATTTATAAATCAATTTTTTCTTAGGATTCCAATTGTTAATATAAATAAAAATAATATTAATTAATAAAATTAAAAAAAAGTCTATTTTTTTTACGATTTTTTATTTTTTTTATTTACTGTAAAAAAAAGCGCGTTTTTCTATTTACATAATTGGAATTCTAAGTGAAAGTTTTAAAACCTTAATTAATTTAGAAACTTTAATAATATATTGTGAATTAAAAAATAATAAATCTGTGTTTAAAGATGAAGAATTTAACCGAAAATAATTTAAAATTAAATGGTAGTTTTTTAATAAATTTAACAATACTGGAAACCTTACAAAGTAATTTTATTTTTAAAAATGATTGCAACACAAATGAAATTACAGATGATAGTATTATTTATTTAAGAAATTTAAGAGAAGTAATTATTGTAGGACTACAAATAAATATAACAGAAAATCATTTACAATAATTGTATAATTTACACACAATGACAATAAATAGTTCTAAAATTTTAGGAGAATATTCTTTATTTAACATGACTCCAAATTTGAAGCATTTATCGAAACAAATATTTCAGATAAAGACTTAATTAATTTAAAAGAATTACAAATATTAAATATTTCAAAGTGTGATAATCTAATTGGAGAATGTTTTTCCAATTTAAATAAGTTAAAGGCATTACAAATCGCATGTTGTAATAATATTGATTTTAAATATTTAACTTATTTAAATCAATTAAATAATCTAACTTTAGTGACTACTTTAACTAATCTTCAACATTTAGACATTACAAAATGTCTTAATATAACTGGAAAGTGTTTATTACAAATGAATAACTTAAAGGCTTTGTGTATTGACAGGAATTTCACAGAAAAAGAAATTAAAGAAATTAAAAAAAAGATTCTCTATTTTAAATTAATCGAATTTGTGGTGCGGGAAATAAATTTGAAAAATAAGTAGTGGCATCACTTTGTTTTCTCATATAAACTACAAAATTAACTCCGTCTTTTAAGACAATATCTTTTTCAATTTCTTCCCTTAACAACTTAATTTCTTTTCTATTTAATACTTTATCTATAATTAACAACTCCTTTAAATTCTTCATATTCATTAAAGACTTTCCGTTCTTTATGTTAGGGCAATATAAGGTGTTAACATCTAAAAGTTCTAAATTTATTAATTTTTCTAAATCTTTATCTTCAACGAGTGTGCCTTTAACATAAAGTTCTTTTAAGGCATGTAAGTGCTGTGAAATATTATTAAAATTTAATTTTTTACAATGCGAAATTTTTAACACTTGTAATTTCTTAAACTTTTCAAAACATTCGCCCGTTAAAGTGGAACACTTTGGAATAAATAATTGTTCTAATGTTCTAAATTAATTATTTGTAGATCTTAGTTTAGTTATATTTGTTAAATAATTATAAATTTGCTTCTGAAATGTAAGATAAAGAGTTAATTGTGTTAAATTTACTAAATTTTTAAAACAACTTTCTTCTGCTGAAGATGCACAATCACCTTTAATTTGTAAATATTTTAAATGTGTTAAATTATTAAAATCCTCATTACTAAACTTCATATAAGATTTACAACTAATTCTAAGAGTTTCCAAGTTTATCAAATGTTATATAAAAAGTGAATATATTTCACCAACAACTTTATCAAATTCAACATCCCAATCAATTTTTAAAAATATTAAATTGTTCAATTTTTCTTTATGTTAAGAAAATTTTTATTTGTAAATGATATTTTTAAGTGTTGTAGTTGTGTTAAATGTTGTAGACAAGTTCCACTAAAAGAGTAACAAAATAACACATTTAATGATTTTAAAGAATGCAAATTATCTAAACAATCACCTGTTACTTTAGGACAATTTTGTATATTTAAATTCGTTAATTTGTTAAAATAATTAAAACAATAACCAGAAATAGTATTACATTCTTTGAGGTTTTAATTTTGTTAAATTTTTCAACATGGTTAAATTATCATCCTTTATACTAGAGTCCAGAATTTTTAAGTTTAACAATTTAGTAAAATGTTGTAAACATTCGTTTTTTGAAAAATTAAAATTGTAAACTTCCAGTTTTGTTAAATTTTCTAACTGTTTAAGCCATTCATTTTCTGTTCCATTTAAACTGTCGACAGATAAAATTTTTAAATGTTTTAAATTTAAAAAAGAAGATTCATTTAAATCACAAAATCTAGATATATCAACTTCTTCTAAATTTGTCCTTAAATTTAATAAATATGTTCCAGAAAGTATGTATGCTTTTAAAGTTTTTAAATTTGTAAACTTTTGTAAAACATTACAATCACAATCTTTGTCATCTGTATTAATACTTAATTTTTTTAATTTAAATAAATATTCAGGTAAATCATTTGTTAAAGTTACTTCAACTGGATAATTAAACAAACAATCATTAAATTGTTTAAATAAATAATTATCATTTAACAACATTGTGTCATAAAAATATTTATTGACATTACTTAAATTTAAATAATCAACAGGATTATTAAAATATTTAATTATTTCCGATAATATATCTTCAGAAAATATGTGATTTAAAATTGTCTTTCGTTTTTTAATTACTCTTTGCTCTTCTTGTAGCTCCAATTTTCTTGGTTTTTTTGACAAAAAGCTTGAGGCGTTGTTATTTCCCGGGCAGGTCTTTGATTATGGCGCCTAAAATAAACAATTTCACAAAAAAAAATAACGGCCAAACTTGTTGTTCTTTTTGCACTGGTTTCTTCGGAATGAGTAAATCTACTTAAAAGTTAGATTATGCTTTTGGTAGAAACTTAATAGTTGTTAACAATGCTGTTGTAATTGTTTATTATTGTTAACCTAAACAAGATGATTTATTGAATAATAGTTCTCCTCTACAAACACTAAATTATTGATATTCATTTCTTAATTGTTGAGCTGCTTGAACCATAGCAATTAAAGCTTGTTTAACTTCTTGATAACCTCTTGTCTTCAAACCGCAATCAGGATTAAGCCAAATGTTTTCTTTTGGAATTCTTTCAATAGCTTTTTTAATTAACTTAACAATCCATTCAACGGTTGGAACGTTTGGTGAGTGAATATCATAAACTCCAGGACCAATATCATTTGGATATTTAAAATCTTCAAATGCTTGTAATAATTCCATGTTGGATCTTGAGGTTTCAATACTAATTACATCTGCATCCATTTGTCCAATTGATTCAATAATATCATTAAATTCAGAGTAACACATGTGAGTATGGATTTGTGTATCAATTGCAACACCTGAGGTAGTCAACTTGAAACAATTTACAGCCCATTTAAGATAGTGATTCCATTCAGACTTTCTTAAAGGTAAACCTTCTCTAATTGCTGGTTCATCAATTTGAATAATTTTAATTCCAGCTTTTTCTAAATTGAGTACTTCATCCCTTAATACAAGAGATAATTGTTTACAGGTTTCACTTCTTGGTTGATCATCTCTAACGAAACTCCAATTTAAAATTGTGACAGGACCTGTTAACATACCTTTCATTGGTTTTTGAGTTAAAGATTGAGCATAAGTAGACCACTCGACAGTCATTGGTTCATCAAGAGAAATGTCACCATAAATAATTGGTGGTTTAACACATCTACTTCCAAAAGATTGAGTCCAGCCATTTTCTGTGAAAGCGTAACCATTCATAAGCTCGCCAAAGTATTCAACCATATCATTTCTCTCTGGCTCTCCATGAACTAAAACATCCAAACCAATTTCCTCCTGCAAACGAACAACTTTTTCAATTTCATTCTTCATGAATTGCTCATAAACTTCTCGAGGGATACTTCCATTCTTAAATTTTCTACGAATAGAACGAATTTCTTCAGTTTGAGGGAAAGAACCAATAGTTGTGGTTGGAAATAATTGAGGTAATTGGAATTTAATTTGTTGTGCTTTCTTTCTTTCCTCGAAAGGATGAGATCTGTCAACAGAAATGTCGTCAAACATTCTTTGTTTAACTTGTTGATTGTGAATTCTTGTGGAATTTCTTCTGGATTCAATTGTTGAACGTTGAGCTGTGAGTTTAGAAGAGATAAAGGAAGGAATTGAACCTCCAGATGGAGCCGAAGTGCTCAACAACAATAACTCTTCAAGCTTTTGAATAGCAAAACTCAACCAACTCTTAAGCTCTGAATCAAGTTTAATTTCTAAAGTCAAATCGAATGGAACGTGAAGGAGAGAACAAGATGGAGCAAGCCATAAACGAGAGGAGTCAAAGTTAAATTCTTTGAAGATGATTTGTTGGATAGTGTCAATGCAAGCATCTAAATCGGTTCTCCAAATGTTTCTACCATCAATTACACCAATAGAAAGAATCTTGTTAGTATTCTTAATTTCTTTTAAGATAGATGTAAGTTGATGTGGAGCTCTAACAATATCAATGTGAATAGCTTCAACTGGTAATTGTGTGAGAGTTTGCAAGTTGTCAAGTAAGGATCCAAAATAAGTGGCAATTAAAATGTTAATCTTCTTAACTTGCTTTAACTGTTGATAGAAAGAACTGAATGCTTCTCTCCATTCTGAAGTTAAATCTAAACAGAGAATAGGTTCATCAATTTGAGTCCATGTAACACCTAATTGACTCAATTCTTCTAAAACTTGAGTGTAAATTGGAAGGAGTTTGGATAAAAGATTTAATTTGTTTGAATCAAGAGAACCAGAGAAATCATCACCCTTTGCTAAATACAACCAAGTTAATGGTCCAATAATAACAGTTTTAACACGTTCAATACCAATGATTTCAGAAGCTTCTTTCACTTGATCCAAAAGGAAAGTACGTGAAAGTGAAAACTCTTGACTCAAACCAATTTCTGGAGTGATAAAGTGATAATTGGTGTCAAACCATTTGGTCATTTCACATGCAGCTGCTGGTTTGCCAGTTGGTGCTCTGCCACGAGCCATTCTAAACAAGGTATCCAAATGGAAAGAAGAATCAATTGTTGAAGGTTGATGGCGGGATGGAATGCAACCAATAGTGGTTGTCCATTCTAAAACTTGGTCATACCAAGCGAAATCACCAACTGGAATTAAATCTAATTGACCCGCTTGCAATTGTTGTTCCCAATGTTGTTTTCTTAACTTGGAACCAACTAATTCTAAAGCGTTTAAGTCAATCTTTCCAGACCAATAAGATTCTAATGCTTGTTTCAATTCTCTATTAGCGCCAATACGAGGGAATCCAAGATTGTGAGTAAATAACTTTTGAGACATTTTGATGTGGTGTGTGAATATTCTTTTTCTTAAAGGAAAGAATTGAAAATAAGGATTGTTTTTATACTCCCCACAAGACGGTATCTTGATGGAAGCTTAATAGTTTTAAAGAACCAATTAAAAAACAAACACCACGTTTTGCATTCATACACTTTACAATATAAAGTCGGACAAGAATAAGCCATCCGGATGAATGTTAGATTTACGGATTTTTTACACACTTTTGTTTTAAAAAACCAAAATTAATCGGCTATTATGCAACATTGCAAATTTAGAGAAATCACCGAGGAATAGTTATAATAATAAACAATGGATACATTGATAAGAGGAATTATTGCAATTCATATTTATGTTTGAAAAAATTTAACAGCCCTTTTCTTCTTAGGTTAACACTATAATTATTTCCTTCAAATGTTTTACAACATTTAAATAATTCCTTAATTAATTGGTCATCCTCTTTTAAACAATAATAAATATAAACCTCTACAATCTTAAAGTTACTACAATCCTCTACCAAATTAAATAATACAATGGAATTATCAATTATTGGTTTACCATATTCTTTCATTAAAAATATTACGCCATCTGTTCTTAATTTCTTTTCATTAAAAGTACAATATTCTAATAATATTCCTTTTAATAATTTACAAAAGGTATTTTCATCTTTAAATAGAAAAGCGCCATAATTTTTAATAATTTCAATAATTTCATCAATTGTAATTTTAAATTTATATACTACTGGTTTAAAAAGTAAAGTAAATATAAAAGGGTCTTCCAATTTTGTTTGATTTAAAAAATAAGTTGTTGTAAAGAGTTTATTTTCTATATAAGATGTATACATTTTATAATTATATTTAAAATTATATTCCGTTACAATATTATCAAAATAATAAATCTTTTCATTGTTATCTTTTAATCCTTTACAAATAATTTCAAAAAAGTTTGTTGTTAATTTTGAATTTTCAATAATTTGTTTAAATTCTTTACAATTTTTTAATAAATATTTAAATTTATTTAAAATAACTTCAAATTTATAATTATTATATTCTTTTGAAAAGATTGAATATTTATCGTTTTCTTCAAATGGTAAATCAAAAATAAATTTTGTAAAGATTTTACAATTTTCTGTAAATAAAGGTTGTGCATTAAATTTTAATGTTGAAAATAAAACATTACATAATTTAATCCAATAAATAAAAATAAATTCTTTCATAAATTTATAATTAAAATCTTTTTGTAAAGTTTTTTGTAAAGTTAAAATTCTAGCATTATTTAATTTAAACATTTCTTTACAAACATTTCTTAATGGTCTATATTTAGTAATTTTTTTAAAATTTAAAATATTATTATAAAAATTTAATTCATCATTAAAATAATTTAATAATAAATTTTTAAATAAATTATTTTCATAATTATCAACCAAAAAATTATTCCAATCTTTACAAACTAAATGAAAAGAATTTAATTCTTTTGGATGTTTTAAATATAAATATTCAAAAATTAAATAAAAAATATCTTTATTTAACAGAACGTGATTTAAATTCATTTTTTTTTTAAATTTTTAATTTAATGAAACGGAAAAAAATCTACAACACTACAGGTTCCCGAGGAGTCCCCCATTTGGCGTTTGGATTTATTTAAAATCATTTTTCATGTGTTATATTATATTTGTAATTATTTATTTTATTTAAAAGATGGTTTATATAACAAACAAATCTGTGTAATAATAAAAATATATATTTATTTAAAAAAATGTTTATTTAAATATAATTATTTTCTTAAAGAATTTACAAATTTCACTCTATTAATACCATCTAATAAAGTAAATTTTTCATCTTCGTATTCTAATTCTAGCTTTAACATTTTAATTTCATATTTATTCAATACTTTATCTTCAAATAAAAACTTTTTAATGATTAATTCTCCATTTTCATTAAAAACTTTCCATAAATAACATTTTGACACAAAGAAATATTTAAAATTTCTATATTTACTAAATTTTCCAAATCTTTATCTTTGACATTAAGATTATTGCCTTTAATATAAAGTTCTTTCAATGCATGTAAATGTTGAGAAACATTATTAAAATTTAAGTGTTTGCAATTTAAAAGTGTTAAGACTTTTAATTTTTTAAAATTTTCAAAACATTCACCAGTTAAATTGTAACACTTTGAAATGAATAATTCTTCCAAATTTTCTAAATTCATTATTTGTCCATCAATAATATTGGTATCTCTAAGTGATAACTTTGTTACGTTTGGCATGTTGTATAAATTTCCAAATATTGAGGTTGAGCTGATGTATAAAACTTTTAATTTTGATAAATTTTGTAAATTATCTTCAATTATTAATTTACGACAACTTTGTAATTTTAGTTTTGTAAGATTTTGTAAACAATATAATATTTCATTTAAATTAATATCATCAAATATATTCCCTAAATTTATATTTGTAATATTTTTTAAATAATTATAAATTTGTGGGAATGAAAGTTGAAGAGTTAACTTTGTTAAATTTCCCAAATTTTTAAAGCAACTTTCTTCTATTGTAGATAAACAACTTGTATTTTTAATTTGTAAACATTTTAAATTTGTTAAATTATTAAAATTTTCGTTATTAAAGATCATAAACTTATTACAATTAATTTTAATTGTTTCTAAATTAAATAAAAGGTCACTTAGTCAATAAAAAGTGAAGATATTTTTCCATCAATATTTTCAAAGTCAACCTGCCAATCAATTTTTAAAAATGTTAAATTGTTTAATTTTGCTACATAAATAAAGATACTTTTCTTAATTTAAAACAATTAAAAGTATTATCTTTATTTTTTTCTAATGGATTACAAGATGAATGGTTAAAAAATTTAAATAATTTAACACAATTATCAATTTACAATAATAATAAAACACTAACAGGAAATTGTTTACAATATTTTAAAAATTTAACAAATTTGCACCTAAATAATTGTGACACAATTAAAGATGAAATGTTATTAAATTGTAAACAATTAACAAATATAGAGGTTTTTTTATGTGATAATTTATTTGGGAATTGTTTTAAAGAATTAAAAGAATTAAAATACCTAAGTGTGGGTTATTGTGATAATATAACAGATAATGGTTTAACTCATTTAAATAATTTAGAATCGTTAAATGTTAAAAGATGTAAAAATATAACTGGAATTTGTTTACAAAATTTAGAACAATTACAAATATTAACTATTGACGTTTTTAGTGGAATACAATTAAAATATTTAAAAAATTTGATTAGTTTGAAACACTTAGATATTAAAATTAATATAAATAAAACAAATGAGGAAATGAAAAATACAAGTTTTTTATGTAA
>CADWAF010000439.1:0-12111 GCA_902984215.1 Willaertia magna
AATTGACGAAGTAATTAATCAATCCGTTGATAACTTTTATATCGATTTAAATGGTCTAATTCATCCTTGTTGTCATCCCGAATCCGGAAAGCTTCCTAAAGATGAAAATGAAATGTTACAACGAATAGAAAATGAAATTTTACGATTAGTTCGATTCGTTCAGCCTAAAAAACTTTTCTATATTGCAATTGATGGTGTTGCTCCTTTCGCAAAACAAGAACAACAAAGAAAACGTAGATTTGGAGCTATATTTGCGAAATCTACGAAAATGAATTTACAACAAGAATTAGGTTTAAAAGTAAATGATAATAGTTGGGATTATAATCAAATTAGTCCTGGAACGAATTTTATGGCAAAAGTAATTGAAAGAGTGAATTTAACAATTTTAAAGATATTTATTGAATTTCCAAATTTAATTATTATTTTTTCTGATGGTACAGTCCCTGGAGAGGGTGAACAAAAAATTATGGCTTTTATTAAAAGTCAACAAGTTAAGTTTGGTGAAATATTTAATGAAGAAGTACATGTTATTCATGGATTAGATGCTGATTTAATAATGTTATCTTCTATTTTGAAAATGAAAAGAGTTTTTGCTTTAAGAGATAAAGATAGCAATAATAGAGATATCTTTGACGTTGTTTTATTTTGTAAAGTTCTTATTCATTCAGTTTTAGATTCTACTTATCAATTATTAAATAATAATAATCAATCAACACTATTCGCTAATTACGTTGATAAATTTAACTATTCAAATATGATTTGTGATATCATATTATTATTTATGTTTGGAGGAAATGATTTCTTACCTAGTTTACCAAACTTTTCTGTACATAATCATGCCATTACAAGACAATTAGCTGCATATTCTTGTTTTTTAAAAAATCAAATTGAAAAGAATGAAGAATTAACATACTTAATTGATTTATCTACTGGAAATATACGGATAGATCAATTAGGAAATTGTTTACGAAATATTTCTGAATCGACAGTTTTTGAGTTATTTACGAGGATGGTTTTATCAACGAAAAGAAATGAATATTATCAAGGTTTAGAGATATCTATTTATAAAAGAAGTAGGAAGAAACACATGTTAGAAAGAATGTTAAATGATATGTTACCTAAAGTTTTAAAAACTAAAGCTATATATAGTAAATATAATATTGTTGAAAGGTTTTTTGATGGATCTAAAATGTCAAAGATTTTTGATCCATATAGTTGGGTAATGAGTGAGATATTAAGATATAAAGAAGATATATTAAAAGAATATTATGAAGATAAATTTGGTTTAAATTATAATAGTTTAGAAATTGCAAAATCTTTTTTAAAAGGATTACAATGGAATTTTAAATATTATTTCAATAGTAAACCACCTTCTTGGAGTTACAATTATAACTATAATTTTAGTCCATCAATGACAGATATCTGTTTAGCATGTGAAGAACTATCAAAGAATAATTTTTCATTAGGGCTAAACGTATTTCTAAAAGAACAAGATGAAATGGCCCAAAGACAAAAAGAAGAACTAGATGATGACAACATTCCTCTAACACCATTTGAACAATTAATATCTATTTTACCATTTGAATCAATGCCTTATTGTCTTCCAAAAAAAGTAATAGATATAATAATACAAGATTGTAATTTACAACCATATTTTCCAAAAGAATTTAATTTAGATGCTTACTTTAATACAGTTCCTCATACATTTGTTGCTAAATTACCTTCTCTTAATACTAAAATAATAAGAACGGTATTTAATAATTTAGAACAACTATTGAGTGATGAAGAAAAGCAATTAAATCAACCAGGAAAGGATAGAATCTATTTTACCTCTTCTAATAAGATTAATGATGAGATAGATAGATTAATTAATGGTAAATTGGAAAATAGGAAGAATGTTAATAATAATTATGTATATGATTATACATGTTATGATTTTCATCCTTCTCAACTTGTTTTTGATTTAGAAGGTATTACAAAATTATCTACTAGACAAGAAACAAAGTTGGGTTCTTTAATTACAGAATGTATTACTTATCCTGCTACTTTTATAAGTAAAGCTTTTAATAATGATTTTCAACAATTATTAAATAGTTTTGATAAGAAAGATAGTGATAATCATAAGAGAAAAGAAAGATCTTTTAATGATTTGGAAAATCATAATGAGAAGAAGAGAAAGGGAAAAAAGATTGTTTTAAGTAGTACAACAACAATGGTTGTTGGGTTGAATAATGGCTGTGGTGATGGAAGTAATGATAAACAAATGAGACCACCTATAAAGGCTAAAAGAGCCAAATAAAAGTAATAACTTTTTAATTTTTATTGAAAATAAATTTCAAATAAATAAATTTTATTGACCTGGTTGTCTTCTCAATTTCTTATTGACATCCCAAAATTTATTCATAAAAGAAGGACGTAAATGCTCTACAAAATGTTTTCTCCATCTAATCGTAAATTCCTCTAATAAATCAATAAAAACCTCATCATCACCATTAGATCTTCTTTTCATTTCATTTACAACTAACTCTCCATGAGATTTAAAGTTTTCTTCATTAAAACTTTCTAAATTCATTAATTCATTTAAATCTTCATCTGTCACTTCAAAATCTTCATCTTTTCTATTCAAATAATTATTAATTAATTGATACATTTCTTTTAAACGATTTTCTGGTATTTTATCACGATTTTTTAGAATTGCGCCAACCGTTTTTTTAATCTTTATAAAATCGGAATTTACGATACGACCGATACCGTGAACGGGAGCGTTAAATTCAATAGAAATATCATTCTTTAATTTAATAGCATGAATTTCATAAAATTCATGACAACGATGACATAATAAACAAATATCATGTGAAGAATTAGATCTTATAAATTCAGGCATAAATTTCCTATATTCATAAGGAATCACGTGATGTCTCGTAAGATCGTTAACCTCACCACACGCTACGCACTGGTTCTCAATTTTTGATAAATAAAATTCATCATTTGAATGACCATCACCTTTAGCCTTAAAATTTAATTGTATTGAAGTTTCATTAATTTGTTTAGCTAATCCTTTCTTTAAATACCAATTAAATTTTCTAAAGTCAATTTTTGCTAACAATAACATTTCGTGATTGTATAAATTTAGATCGTGATAGTTTGGTTTCGTTAACGTTTGATAGACTTTTTCTTTTTTACGAATTTTTTTGGCGCCATTTTGTTTTTTTGGTTTTTCTTCGGCGAATAAATTTTCTTCTTCAAAATCGTCATCTTCTTCGTTAAAATCGTTATTATTAAAGTTATCATTGTCAAATTCATTGTCGTCATCATCATCATTGGAATGATCTTGGCTTAGTGGTACTCCAAAAATTTCTTCATATAATTGTTCTTGTTCTTTTTTTTCTAATTCCAATTGTTCTTGTGTTAAATTTTTATGTAATGTTTCTTCTTCTAATTCTGTTAAGATTTTATTTATTTTTGAAAGTGTTTGGTTATTGTTGTTTTTGTTGTTTATTTCCGTATGGTCATCGGTAGGCGGTTGTGTGTCTTTATTATTGTCATCATTGTTTGTGATTGTCACCGGCGAAAGCATTTTTTTTTTTATTTTTTATTTTTTTGATATTACTTACAAAAATATAATATGGGAATTAGTTTTTGTAAGTTGCACCTTCGGAATGAATAGCAATTGAAATGTCTTGTAAAACGAGTTCGTTTTTCGTAAAACTACATGTATTGGATTAACGTTAAAATACAATTATTGTAATAATTTTTTGTAAATATTTTAAATGAAATATTGTGACCAATCGTAGAAGGGTGTACCATTACCACCATTTGCTTTTGTTTCCACTTGGAATTTATTATTTATTCCAACCCATCTACTTGTATTGTTGTTATTACTTTCCTCTCTTGCCTCTTCAGGTGCTTCTTCAAAAATATTAAAATACATGTTTAAATCTTGGTCAATCTCTAATATTGATGCTCTATTTCCACAACGATAACAATAATTAGGTGCTGACCAAACAGTACTTAATTGATCGTCAAATAATAATTTATAACCAGCGTCACATAATTGATGAGCTCTACACATATGTATAGCACCATTAAAATGTAAAAATTTCTTTACAATGTCACCACCAAACAAAAAACCACATCCTCTTGAATGGTTTGAACCAAAACCTTGTCTTTCTGGATCTGGATCACTCCACATTAAATCAATTAAAGGGCCTTCTGTACCTGGTTCACCAAATCTATCTAAAACACGTATCTGATCAAAAGCAGTGATAGAAGGACTTAATCCACCATGAACACAAAAGATCTTATCATCAATTAAAGCACAAACCGTTAAATAATCAAATAATTGATTAAAGTATCTCCAAACATTTTCATTCCCATAGTTTTCAATACATTCATTATAAAAACCGTAGCCTTTTGAGATTAATCTAGTCTCATGATTACCCCTCAATAAAGTTATTCTATTAGGCCATCTTAATTTATAACAAATTAATAATGAAATTGTTAAGATTGAATGTTTACCTCTATCTACATAATCTCCTAAGAATAAATAGTTAGTTAAAGGTAAGGGTCCTCCTATATGAAACATTTCAATAACATCATAGAATTGACCATGGATATCTCCGACTACTGTAACTGGGGATTGGATACGTACAATATTACTTTCATTTGAAAGTATTTCAATAGCCTTATTACATAGTTGTTTTACTTCAATTTCACGTAATAAAACTCCCTTTTCAAGCCTTTCAATACATGAATTTATGAAATCGCCATGGGTAGAGGTTATCGTAGGGAAAGGTAATGTTTCTTTACTTTCTTTGGATGAAGAAGAACAACAAGAAGTTGAATGCGATGAAGATTGTTGTTGGTCTCTAATAGATTGAAAAGGACTCTTCTTTTTAGTTATCGGATTTTTCACAAGATTATCATTAAGTTTTGTTTGGGTATCAAGTGTTAATTGTTGAAATAGTTTAATACATTCTGGATCATCCATTGATGATAAAGAAGAACCAATAGAAGATGATCCATTTGATCCCAATCCAAAAGAATTGGATGATAACAAGCCTTTACTCTTCTTTTTCTTTTTTAAATTTTTGGCGCTCATCTTATCTCTCTAATTTTTTTCCGATAATTTATTAAAAATCGTCATCTCTTCAAAGAAAACAAAAAGCAAAATGTTTTGAAAAAAGAAAACATCAAATCAAAGACTAAATTAAAAATTAAAAAAAATTAATTAAAATTTAAAAAAAAAAAATGGAATTAGAAAATGTTACGATTGCAGCCGAATTAAGTTCTAGCGATCCTACAAAACAAATTAATGCTCTCCTAATCCTTCATAGATTATATACAGCAGGAAAAGATATTCAAAATTACGTTTCAACAGTTATAAATGCTGTTTTAGTCAAATCTACAGATTCATTAGTAAAAAAATTATGTTATCAATTAATTAAAGGCTGTGCGATAACAAGTAGACATGATTGGAACTTTGTTATGAAAGTTATTGTAGATGATATAACAAATGTAAATCAAAATCCAGATCTATGTATATGGGCATTCCGTACAGTTATAGGCTTGTGTGGAATAACAACCCAATTACAAGAATTTTTCGTTAAAAATAGAAGACAAATTGAGGAATGTGTTTGTAGAGTTGCTTTTGACCATGTTAGAATGTCGGCTTTACATTTTATTAAATGTTTAGCTATTTCTTTAAGACAATCTGAAACTTTGAGATCTTCTACTTTTTTACAACAGATGAATGAGTCATCTACTTGTTCTTTATTTGGTAATTGGATTTTAAAATCTATTACTAGTGATAATCAAGAGATTTCTTTTGTTGCTTTTGAAATTTTAAGAGAATTTATTTGTGGTGATTGTAAACGTCATTTTCATTTTGAAAAATTACCAATTTTAGTTACAAAAGAAAGTTTACAATGGATTACTTTTTTTAAAAAATATTTTTATTTATTATTAGGTAGAATTAAATGTATGGATATTAGAAGAAGATTCTCTGCATTAAGACCAATAACATATATAGCATTAACATTAACAGATGATATAGATAATGATTATCAAAATAATAATGAAGAAAATAATCAAAATAATAATGGGACAACTTCTCCTAATATAGATAATAATAATTTATCTGAACAGAATGTAATTGACAATGGGAAGGTTGTATTGATGAATGTAACAAATTTATTAAAACCAATGTTACAAAGTATTGAATGTGCAACTGTTTTGGAAACATGTCATTGTATTTTATTAATTGCTTTAAATAGTAATATGACAACAGAGTTAACAGCATGTACAAATAATTTAATTGATGAAGCAATTAATGCTTATTTAGAATTATTAAATAGAGAAGAATCTTCATTCTTTTATGATGATTTAATGAAAGATATTTGTTGTGTTTTAAATACAGTTAGAGATAAATATACAATTTGTATTAGATTATTTGAAAATATTATGAAAGTAATGAATGATACAAATAGAATGTATTTAATTTCAAATATTGTAAAGATTTTAATACAATGTAGTGTGAATAGTAGATCTAAACAATATTATTTAAAATTAATTGATCAATTAAATGAACCAATTGAAATTGAATTGTTTTTAAGAGAAGGATTTGTAAGTAAGTTATGGTCAGTACCAGAAAGTCAAGAAGAAGAAACTTTAAGATGTGATTTACTATTTTGTTTATGTAGAGAATATCTTTCTCAAAAACCTTACACGCCATCTAATAATAATGATTATTCATCAGATAATAATAATGGTGATGCAATGGATGTTAAAAGCAATGATGTTATTGGAACGATAGATTACTCAATCATTCATGCGTGGTTAGATGTAGGTATAGGAATATGTGAATATTGTCTTAGTGCATTCACTTGGAAGGACTCTCCAGGTACTTGTGCAGCAATCTCTGAATTTGCTTTTGTTTTAACAGATTTATGTAATGAAGCTTATAATTCTTTTAATACAAATGAAGAACAACGTAAAAGAATACAAAAGATTTTAAATAAGATATTGGATATAATTTTAAAGATGAAAACTGAATTTTCAGAGTTAGTTTCAATGTGTATTTTAAGTAATTATGTAGAATTACAAAAACAAGCAGCAGGTAGAGAATCTGGTGATTTGGTTTTTGATCATGTACGTTTTATGATTACTTCAATTTTAAGAGCAAGTGGTGGAATTAATGAGAAATTAAAAATAGAAATTTTAATTTATTGTTTATTAAGAGTTTGTTACAGATTTTCACCTAAATTAAGAGATACATATGAATATTTAAAGAATTTAATTGAAAAGAGAAATACTTTAAGTAAGAATGATGAGATTATTGACTTATTAAAAAAGAATTTATTAAAAGTAGAATACGCAATGAAATATCATGTTACAAATGATATAAATGTTACAAATAATAATAATATGAAAGATAATTTAGAATTAATTTATGGGAAAGTATTTAATAGAGATCATCCAATATTTAAATCGTATTATAATGAAGCAGATCAATATTTATTAAATTGTTATATTGAAGGATTACAATTATTAAATATTATAAATAATAATTTACATGAATCTGATCTATATCAATTAAAAAATAATAAACAAATGCTAAGTAATACAATTAAAAATTTAAGAATTAAACAAGAGAATCAATCAGAACATTATAAATACTATAGTGAAATAATCTCAAACCCAAGTGATCCAATCTCAGTAACTGCTTCTTATTCAGTTATACCAGATTCATATACAGTTTATTTACATGTTAAAGTACAAAATCATTCACCAACAGATTTATTTAGAACTACAGTTGAGGTAGGATTAGAAGGTAGTTTAACATTATTTGAGAAAACACAACAAGCTACAACAATGATTGGTGATTTACCATTAAATCAATCATATGAGTTTGATTTAGAATTCACAATGAATGAATTTAGTCATTATTCATTTCATATTTTAATACATTGTACACACATAAAATCAATTAGTGGTGGAATAGATTTATTAGAAGATAAAAAGCAAAAATTAAATGAATTGGTTACAATACGTTGTAAGCCATTCCAAATTAAAACATGTCACGTATTGAATAATCCAGTACATTTATTACATAAAGATTTCTTGACATTATGGGAAAATTATGATAATTCATTCCATTTGAAGGTTGTTATACCAAAGGAAGAACCTAAAAGAATTAATGAAAATGAAATATCATCTGTTCATTTAGCTAAAGAATTAATCTCAAAAATGTTACATTATTTACATTTTATTGAAATTAAACAATTAGATGAATCAATTAAATTAAAAGATAATATTTTCCAATTATGTTACAGTTCTAAAACTTTATTTAAAGATAATATACTTTTAATTGTATTTGGTTATGAACATTTTGATGATAACCATTATTTATGTGATTTCCAATTTAAAGCAAGTTCTGAAAGAGTTTATAATTATTTACATTCTAAAAATTTATGGTTCCAAGAAATGATTGATGAAACATGTAAATCTTTAAATAAGAATATCTTTTTATGTGAAAATGATTCTCATAATAAGGAATATTATGATATTACAACTCAATCCATATTTGATAAGGTTAAAGTTAATGTGGTTAAGAAGTATCAATTAAATTCTACAAAATTAAATGTTTTATATTTGAAACGATGGGACACTAATCGATTTGTTTAAATTATTTAAATTATTTTTAATAAAATTTATTTATTTTCAAAACAAAGACTCTTCTTGAAAATGCGAATACCATTCGGAGATGCGAAAGAAGGAAAATCGCTTAAAAAAAATGGGGATAACAGCAATAGGGGATGGCTCACCCTTTCGCTTGTTATTAGTAGGAGTTTGTTTAGCCTTTTGTTTTATTCCATCTATTATCTTCTTTGTTATTGGATTATCTATCTATTTTACTTCACCATATAAAGATAGTATAAATACTCCAACAGTTTGTACATTAACATCAAATATACACTGTATCTTATCTTCACAATCTACTTTTGTAAATAACAATTTTTTAGACGATAGTGTCAATTATTTATTAAATGGAATTATTAATTTTAATAACAATAATAGTTCCAAAACGGCATCTTGCACTTTTTCTGTAAGATATAAAACACAAAACGGTAAAACAATCGATTCAAGTGCAGTCCCATTCCCAATTCATTCAATTTATTCACAATATCAAATGGGACAACAAGTTAAATGTTATTATGATATAACTAAACCTTTAAATGTTTCTTTTACAAAAATTACATTTTTACATTACTATACTATATTAGGTTTAGCAATAATAGGTATTAGTTCTTTATTATTACTTTTTGTGTTTTTCTGTTTATGTATCTTTTCAATTAATTTAGTTGTTTTTTGTTTAAAATTCTTTCATGAAAGAAGAAAGAGAGAATGGAAGAGAGGTTTAGAGAATGAAGTAAAGAGAAATAAAAGTTTTTATTATGGTTTAAATAATAGTGAATTAATAAGGGATGATAAGGCTATTAACAATGTTGAAGGCAGTGGTGAGGATGATGAGGACAATGCTTGGATGTTAGGTTCATCTAGTTTATTAGCTTCACAAGTTCAATTAATGACAAAACATAAATTGAAAGGAAGTAAAAGTGGTAAAAGTGGTGTTGGAACGAAAGGGATATCTTCTTTTTTACGATCTTCTTCTTCTAATAATAGTGGTTCTTATTCTCCAGTAAGGAAATCACCTATGAAATCGTCTAAAAGTTGGTTTGTTATTGGGGAAAATGGATTTGAGGAAGATAGTGAGGATGAGTCTGTAGAAGATGCTAGAATTGAAATTGACAAGAATTAAAGTAGTCCCACATAAAAAATTGAAGTCTGGAATATTATAGATTTAAAAGACGTACTAGATAAGATAGATGCCTTCATAGCTCAGTTGGAAGAGCGCGGGACTTCTAATCCCGAGGTCTTGGGTTCGAGCCCCACTGGAGGTAGTAATTTTTTGCTGGAGCCGGCCCAAAAGGCCTTTCGAGGAAATTCAATTTTACAGTGTTCCTTTTTATAGTAGCCAGAAAGCAAAGTGGCGCAGTGGGAGCGCGGTGGGCTCATAACCCACAGGTCCTTGGATCGAAACCAAGCTTTGCTATTTGATGTTGTGTCCTATTGTCATTTTCCAACTCATTCAAATAAAAATTGACGCTTGACAAATAATTTCTAGAATCTAAATTTTAATGAATTTTTGTAAAACAATATTATAGTAATTATTAAACAATTAATATTAGACAATACTTACTTTTATATCTTCCGTTTGCAGCTTCAAATAAAGACAAATGAAAAAACGTTCCAGCAACAAATACATCCCGGTAAACTCATTTTTTGCAGATTTTTTTTTTCTGCTCCAGATTCCTAGTGGCAGAAAGGCACTTCTGATTTTTAATTTCTGGAGGTCTTTATTTTTGAGTTTTTAATGCTAAAAAACTACAATGTCCTAAAAGTTGGAAAAAAATACAATGTTGTTTGGAATAAAAAAAACCAAAATTTTGCAAAGTCCTAAATTTACTTTATGAACTCTCCTCACCTCCCTCATCTTCCTCATCTTCCTCTTCTTCCTCACATTCACTACTCACTTCTGTTTCTGAACTGCTACTATTTCTCTTAATCTTGCTTCTTCTTTCTAAATCATGCACATATTGTTTTAAATTCTTAATCTTAGTTCTAACAAACTTAGTTTCGTCATCCAAAAATAGATGTCCCTTATTTATACTTTCTTTTTTTTCAACATCAAATAAAATTGAATACAACTCAAATCTTTCATTATGTGACAAATTATATAATAATTCTCTCTCAGTAAATGTTTTTTTAAACAAAAAACAAGCCAATCTAACTTGTCTTTTATAAAATTTTAAATGTAACAATTCGTTGACAATAGATTGTTTTAATACGTAAGTATTACCTGAATTAAAAGACCTAATAATAATATCTCTATCCACATCTTCGCTTTCTACACCAAGTAATGATAGAGATTTAACTACTTTCGAATTCTTCTTCTGCCAGGTCTTAATTGAATTATACAATTTGCTGAAATGCTTAATTGATTCAATAGCAACTAAATACTTTTTATGTAAATTTTCATACTTCTTTTTATAATAAACTGCTATTTCTAATGGACTTTTGTCATCTATGTTTTTGTCCAAATAACCTGAATCATCATTTCTTAAAAAACTAAGTAAAGAATTCTTATAATTGTCATCACTAATAAAACTATTTAGTGATAGCTAAGTTGATGATGGCTGTGTTGGTGTAAAAGTTTGAGAAGGAACATTTTCATTTCTAGGTGTTAATGTTGCGCTATCACTAATAAAACTATTTAGTGACTGCTGAGTTGATGATGGCTGTGTTGGTGTAAAAGTTTGAGA
The DNA here is from genome assembly GCA_902984215.1 of Willaertia magna. Classification (NCBI taxonomy): domain Eukaryota; phylum Heterolobosea; class Eutetramitea; order Acrasida; family Naegleriidae; genus Willaertia; species Willaertia magna. The sequence continues at coordinate 11,385 of CADWAF010000439.1, forward strand.
AGGCTGAGGGGTAGGAGTAAAATATACTGGTTGTGCCAAATGAATAACTTGGCTCTGAAATTGTTGTCGTTCTGCATCAACCAAAATTTCTTCTTTCTTTTCATTCTAAAGATGGTGGTTTTATAGGTTCAAATATTCTACGATCATCTTCCTCAATAGACTTTTGAAATTCGTAGTTGAGCTTATTCAACTTCGATTTATGAACAACCATCTCTTTTTCACCTAATTGAAACATTAAAATCTTGTCAAGGTTGCTTTTGAAAGAAATTACTTCAACTACGCAATTCTCGTCATCATTAAATCTTAAAATTTTTCCTTTTCCTACCCAATACATACCATAAACATCTCTTTTATCATAATAATCCTTTATAATATTCTTTGAGATTGAATTAAACATTCCACTATGAATCTCTAAACCAAATAAAACTTCATCGTTCACATCAACTTTTTGTTGTTTATGTCCAACAACTTTGTCATTATCTTTTAAAAAATCTAAAAACAACAATATACTATAAAAATTCTGAAATACTGAGGTAAATTTAATATTATTCTCCACATCTAATTTACTAACAAATAAAGTTAGTTGTTTTGGAAAAGTATTATTAAAAGCAGACAAAACATTTGTAGTTGAACTGTCACTTGTCACATAATAATTGTAAATATGACATAAAACAGCAACATCACTTTTAGCTATGTCTAATGGATTGGTATTTTCATCTTGAACGTT